>JAWNMD010000156.1:0-148683 GCA_035044365.1 Drosophila neotestacea
CTATATACTATATAGTACTAGTAGGAACAACCAGATTATCAGAATTGATCAAGATATGTCAGGTAAGTTAAAGTCTACCAATACACACAAAAAATCTCTATCCGAAAGTTTAGAACGTATATTAGAAAAGTGTTCAAGATAAACAGAAAGATCCGATTGCGGCGGGATATAGGAGCAGATCATATTAACAGAAGTTTGATAAACAGTTAACTTAATTGCAACAAACTCAACGTTAGGTAAGCAACATAATAATGCCGACGGAAGGTCAGAATCAACTGCGATTAATACGCCGCCACCCACTCGTGACAAACGGTCACATCTATAAGTGGTGTACTTGTTAGTGAATAATGACAAATTAGATATTTCAGGCTTTAAGTGACGGCAAGAATTTTATAATCAAAAGAGATACTATTTAAATATATGTAGATTAGATAATTTAAATTTAAGGCCTCTAACATTCTGATACGCTAACAGGAAAGGAAAATGTAGTTTTTTGAAAGATTTGATGGATCAACTGGTTCAACTGTATATAAATGTATTGGTAACGAGACAGTAGGTCGACTTCTTTTATGAAGAGTAAACTCTTTGGTAAGCAAATCATTTGGCCAGAATTTTATACAACAAATTGTTGTGAATAATTCCGGCGGCACATTCAATTTAAAAGAAGATATGTCTCTAGCAAAAGAAAATTTGAATTTATCTACAGCTATAAGAGCATTAGGAATCTTCGATTGAACATACGCTTTTACGTCATCAATCGAAGTATCCGGATGCAACCTAGAGATAAATATCTGTTACCTTAAGGCTAAGCTACAAGAGGCTTAGGTGCAGGCAAAAGAATGTTTGATGATGGACCGGCATCATCATCACTAACTACAATAGTTGGATAAACAGAAGAGTTCGATACTATGTTAGGATTTTTGATAGGTGTATAAATTAAAGTATTCCCTGAAGACAAAGGAGCGACGTCATCCATAGGTGTATTAATAGGCGACTTTGGAAAACGTCCAATACCTTAAGGGCATTGAGCTGCTTCTCCATTGTCTGAAATTCTTCATGCAACATATTAAAACCCTTTCGCAATCTATAGAAATTCTCTATTATTTGACGAACAAATCTGGACATGTCCGCCTCAGCTTCACGACCTGATTCGCAAGACCATTTCAGTCCGCTGTTATTTACAATGGAATCTCTGATTTTCATCGTGAAGCCAGCACATTTCACATGTACAAACTTGTCACACAACCAGCAAACAATGCATGCAGCATTTGAATCTTGCTGGCATTTGCAGTTCTCAGTACAGCAAACAAGCATTATGAAAAATTAAGCAGAATCTGCGGAAGGGTATTCGAATCACAACACTACTCAAAGAGAGAGAGAGAGAGAGAGAGTAAGAACGCAAAAACATAGGAGCGGACGTTAGTTGAGAGAGAAATTGAATCGTTAGAGATGAACTTAAAAAAGTACGCGTAGTTGCGAACAAGTACAACAACGAGTACACAATTTCAAGTACAGTAGGATAGGGAGCCAAAAGCGAGAGAGTGAGAGTGTTGAAGAGCGTGACTTTCTGTGACTTTCGTTGAGATATCTTGAGAAACAAAAAAGTTTTTCATACTAAATGTTGATTCCGAACCAATCGTTCCTATGGAAGCTATATGATATAGTGACCCGATCCGGTACCGACATATATACTGCGTGCAGCAAAAAGACAGATCTGTACCAAGTTTCATCAAAATAGCTTCAAAACTGAGAGACTAGTTTGCATAGAAACAGACAGACAGACGGATATCAATTCAGATCGTCGTCCTGGTCAAGAAAATATATACTTTATGGGGTCTGATACGCCTCCCTTAATGCGTTACAAACTTCTTAATAATATATATTCTTGATCAGCGTCAACAGCCGAGTCGATATAGCCATGTCCGTTTGTCTGTCTGTTTGTCTGTCTGTCTGTCTGTCTGTCTGTCTGTCTGTCTGTCTGTCTGTCCCTTTTTTGAACACCTAGATCTCAGAGACTATAAGAGCCAGAGACACCAAATTTGACATGTAGGTTCATCTATATCTTGCATTGATCAAGTTTGCTTTAGATTTTTGCAACGCCCCCTCCGCCCCCGGAAATTGAAAAACAAAATTTTAAAGACAAATTACAATTTTAGTATATATAATACTCACTATAGTCCAAACCTGTCCTCAAAATTTCATTGCAATCGGTTGATAAGCGCGGAAGTTATTCAACTAACACTGTTACAGGCAAAAGGAAGAAGAAGAGACGCTAGCGACCTCAATGTTTATCAAGTGGCGCCATCAATTGAATGGTACGCAAGAACAATCTTTAGTGAACGCTTTGCAAAAAGTACTGGGTCTCCTACTGTCGAGCTTGCTCCACTATAGCTTACTGCATTGTTTTTATTATTTTTGAAATAAATAACTAGTGGTAAACATGAAGACGTATAACAAAATTTTGGATAATGAATGATATAAAGGGAGGTAGAATTGCTAACGTTTTCGATCCATACATCCAACAGCGTCGAATTACAGGTCTTTAGCTCATCTATCCAAGTTAAAAGTACCACAAGAAAAGCATATCTATATATATAAAACTCTTTGTCCTGACTCACTGAGTCATCACGCTGTAGGCCAAACGGTTCAAGATATTGAGATGAAATTTTTACACAACATAGCTGAGACATAATTATCGTGCAATAAGACGGGAATTTTTGATATCCCCACTGGAAGGGGCTAAAATGGGGGGTCAAAGGTCAAAATTGCTCAGTATGAAATTTTTTGTTGTTTTTTGAGCTATCTTAACCAAACTCACAGATTATGTATTTCTTACTCACTGCTACATCCTGAGAAAATTTGGTCAAGATCGGACCACTATATCATATAGCTGCCATAGGAACAACCAGATGCAAATTAAAACTTTGTATGAAGATCTGTGTTATTTTTTGAGATATCTCAACCAAACTCACAGATTATGTATTTCTTACTTACTGCTACATCCTGAGAAAATTTGGTCAAGATCGGGCCACTATATCATATAGCTGCAATAGGAACAACCAGATGCAAATTAAAACTTTGTTACGATTCATTAGTGTTGCGACTTTTAAAATCAATTTTCAGTATATGGCACTGTTACTCGCTCTTGCTGCAATAATCCAATTGCAGCGAAAACTTTAAAACAGCGAGCAGCGAGAATGTAAATTCTCTATCTATATATATAAAACTCTTTGTCCTGACTGACTCACTGAGTCATCACGCTGTAGGCCAAACGGTTCAAGATATTGAGATGAAATTCTTACACAACATAGCTGAGACATAATTATCGTGCAATAAGACGGGATTTTTTGATATCCCCACTGGAAGGGGCTAAACTGGGGGGTCAAAGGTCAAAATTGCTTAGTATGAAATTTTTTTTTGTTTTTTGAGCTATCTTAACCAAACTCACAGATTATGTATTTCTTAATCATTGCTACATCCTAAAAAAAATTTCTCCCCGAGTTTTCAGCGAGCGTAGCGAGCCGGGGGTTGGCCAGCGAATCGAGAATTAGAGGGCTTTCCCCCTGTTTATACAAAGTAATATTATTTTAAGGCCGATTGCATGGAATAATTGAATTTACATTTCCCGCTTTCTTATTACAAATGACATACGGTCTGGGTATAGCTGTGGGAAGCGTTCCCTATATTCACTACACATTTTTTTCACAAAGTAATATTATTTTAAGGCCGATTGCATGGAATAATTGAATTTACATTTCCCGCTTTCTGATTACAAATGACATACGGTCTGGGTATAGCTGTGGGAGCGTTCCCTATATTCACTACACATTTTTCCCCGAGATTGCAGCGAGCGTAGCGAGCCGGGGGTTGGCGAGCGAAGCGAGCAGGGGGCAAACCCCCTAGTATTATATATTAATATATACTACTTTTTAATATAAATATGCTTTCTACTTTATTTTAACATACATTATATATCGCACAAACACGAAGACGGTTAGGTTTACTCCTCAGAAGACGAACACTTTAGTCTAGTTGTATTTCTTGTATGACAGTAAAAAGCAATACACATACAAAAAATATAACAAAAGTTAACACAAAATGTTTTTACTTTATGAACAATTTTTGTTTGTCGAAATTGTCAAGCGCACAAAGTAAATAAAAGTTTCCCGTCAATTCTGTGCGCAGAAATCAGCTGACTTATCGTTTGACTTTGAATTCAATGAAAATTGCAGGGTTGTTTTTTTAGCGGAAATAACTATTAATTTTTCATACATGGACAATCTAGTTTAAATGTATTAAACTAAAATTAAGATTAGCTTTAACACAATTCTCGACTTTATGGCAATTTTTTGGCGATTCGACCCAGAGTGCAATGGACAGATTGCAAAAAACAAAATATCAAAAAAAAAATATAGCGCAAGCTAACTTTGGCGCGCCAAAGTTTGGATACCCTTGCAGTGCCCTGTGTAAGCCGTCAGATTTTTTACAAAATTTGTTGATTTTGAACCGATCGATCCTATGGCAGCTATATGATATAGTAGTCCGATTTACACCAAATTTGGTCAGCCTGTTTAAAACTTAGTCAAACACAGAATGTGTATATTTGGTTGAGATATTTTGAGAAACAAAAAAGTTTTTCATACTAAATATTGTTTTCGATCCGATCGTTCCTATGGCAGCTATATGATATAGTAGTCCTATTTAAACCAAATTTAGTCAGCCTGTTTAAAACTTAATGAAACACTCAATGTGTATATTTGGTTGAGATATCTTGAGAAACAAAAAAGTTTTTCATACTAAATGTTTATTTCCAACCGATCGTTCCTATGGCAGCTATATGATATAGTTATCCGATCCGGCCGGCTCCGACATATGTGCTGCGTGCAGCAAAAAGACGGATCTGTACCAAATTTCATCGAGATAGCTTCAAAACTGAGAGACTAGTTTGCATAGAAACAGACGGACAGACGGACAGACGGACAGACGGACAGACAGACGGACAGACGGACACGGCTATATCGACTCAGCTCGTCGCCCTGATCAAGAATATATATACTTTATGGGGTCTGTGAGGCTTCCTTCAATGCGTTACACATTTCGTGACAAAATTATAATACCCTCTGCAAGGGTATAAAAATTGTTACTTGCCAGGGTTATGGTTTTTTGCGATTAGTGGGAAAAGAGGTGGCTCATCCAAAATTTGAAATTGACAAACGGTCCCGACCTCCTAATCATCATACGGCCAAACCTCAAGTCTGTAGCTGTAATATTGCTTTAGTTAATACGTTTCTTTCGATATGTGGTCAAAGGGGGCGTGGCCTCCAAAATTTTAAACAAACTTATTCTGCGTGCAAATATAAGAAGCCGTCGTACCAAATTGGGGTCTCTAGTTCTTACCATCTCTAAGATGCTTTGTTGACAGACGGACAGCGCTATAACTACAATTGTAATTTTTTAAATTTCAAAATTTCTAATCTATTGATGTAAATATGTAATTTAACCATCATTGTTATTTTAATTTAAGTTTAGTACCTTATGACTAGTGCAATAATTTATAAGCTCAGCTTGTCGCACTAGGATACGAATATAATAAATAAAATATAGCGAAAGCTAACTTTGGAGAGCAAAAGATACCCTTGCAGAGATTTGCATAAGCCGTCCGATTTTTTACAAAATTTGTTAGATGCTGATTTCGAACCGATCGTTCCTATGGCAGCTATATGATATAGTAGTCCGATTTACACCAAATTTGGTCAGCCTGTTTAAAACTTAATCAAACACACAATGTGTAGATTTTTTGAGATATCTTGAGAAACAAAAGTTTTTCATACTAAATGTTGTTTTCCAACCGATCGTTCCTATGGCAGCTATATGATATAGTAGTCCGATTTACACCAAATTTGGTCAGCCTTTTAAAACTTAGTCAAACACACAATGTGTATATTTGGTTGAGATATCTTGAGAAACAAAAAAGTTTTTCATACTAAATGTTTATTTCCAACCGATCGTTCCTATGGCAGCTATATGATACAGTTATCCGATTCGGCCGGTTTCGACATATGTACTGCGTGCAGCAAAGAGGGACCTGTACCAAGTTTCATCAAGATAGCTTCAAAACTGAGGGACTAGTTTGCATAGAAACAGACGGACAGACGGACGGACAGACAGACATGGCTATATCGACTCAGCTCGTCGCCCTGATCAAGAATATATGTATATACTTTATGGGGTCTGTGAGGCTGCCTTCAATGCGTTACACATTTCGTGACAAAAATATAATACCCTCTGCAAGGGTATAAAAATTTAAGTTAACATTTTAATAAGCATTTTTTTCATCAGTTTTTATACCCTTGCAGAGGGTATTATATTTTTGTCACGAAATGTGTAACGCATTGAAGGAAGCCTCACAGACCCCATAAAGTATATATATTCTTGATCAGGGCGACGAGCTGAGTCGATATAGCCATGTCCGTCTGTCTGTCCGTCTGTCCGTCGGTCCGTCTGTCCGTCTGTCTGTCTGTTTCTATGCAAACTAGTCTCTCAGTTTTGAAGCTATCTTGATGAAACTTGGTACAGGTCCGTCTTTTTGCTGCACGCAGTACATATGTCGAAACCGGCCGGATCGGATAACTATATCATATAGCTGCCATAGGAACGATCGGTTGGAAATAAACATTTAGTATGAAAAACTTTTTTGTTTCTCAAGATATCGCAACCAAGTATACACATTGTGTGTTTGATTAAGTTTTAAACAGGCTGACCAAATTTGGTGTAAATCGGATAACTATATCATATAGCTGTCATAGGAACGATCGGTTGGAAATAAACATTTAGTATGAAAAACTTTTTTGTTTCTCAAGATATCGCAACCAAATATACACATTGTGTGTTTGATTAAATTTTGAACAGGCTGACCAAATTTGGTGTAAATCGGACTACTATATCATATAGCTGCCATAGGATCGATCGGTTCGAAAACAACATTTAGTATGAAAAACTTTTTTGTTTCTCAAGATATCTCAACCAAATATACACATTGTGTGTTTGATTAAATTTTAAACAGGCTGACCAAATTTGTTGTAAGTCGGACTACTATATCATATAGCTGCCATAGGAACGATCGGTTCAAAATCAACATTTATCAAATTTTGTAAAAAATCTGACGGCTTACACAGGGCACTGCAGGGTATCCAAACTTTGGCGCGCCAAAGTTAGCTTGCGCTATATTTTTTTCTAATCCCGTTTCACCTTGATCTTCGAGGCTTGTCAGCTAAAGCCCACTACCGCCGAATTTTGCTTATAGTAACGATAGTTAAACTCAATATTTATTAAAATAATGTTTTATTTAAACAAAAAACCTAATTAAAAAATTCTTATACATGTAGATAAAACAACATATTTCTCAGTTTTTAAAGTCTTTCTTAGACGTCATTTGTGGATTTTTAGAACTAATTTCTAAAGTCACTGACATAACATCATCTCGATTCTGCGGCATTACACGTCGCTACACATGAGTTAACAACTCCACACATCGTTCGGTTCCCTGAATGTGCGATGGAATTCCTAGATCTAGATCAGCTCATTGCATGTAATCTGTACAATCAAAATTAATGCGGTTCTTCTTGTAAGTTCTTAGTTTAGTTGGGTCATATAATTGCTTTATAGCTCTTTCGCGGACAGATTTGCTTTCATCGAAAAACATTGCTAACAAAATATTTTCTGTATGTTCCGACATAAAGGCGCAAAAGTCTGCTAGCTTTTGTTAACCAACGAGAATGGACAATTTGTCCCGGTTTTATGTTGGCATGAGCTTCTGGACATAAACCTTCCGAGACAGCTTTAGCTATTCGATAAAGATATAAAACGTCTGTCGAAAGGTGTTTTTCTTCACTTTTATCCAAGGGTGGGGGCATATTCCCCAATGAAATGGGTATAAAATGAGGTATAGCCTACAACAAAATGTTTGTTTTAATTTGATGATATTACAACTTGGTGCTTACCGGAAGTTGTTTAAAGGACTCAAGAAGATTTGTCAATCTGAATCTTTAAAGGAAT
Organism: Drosophila neotestacea; assembly: GCA_035044365.1. NCBI lineage: Eukaryota > Metazoa > Arthropoda > Insecta > Diptera > Drosophilidae > Drosophila > Drosophila neotestacea. Next base: position 8,056 of record JAWNMD010000156.1, read on the forward strand.
TGAATAAATGGCGAAGTGGAAGTTCGTTGAAATGCAACAAACAAACAAACCAATGCAATGGTTTATTCAACTGAACTTCGAACTTTTGAATTATTCCATTTTCAATTCCAGTATTGGTGAGTTCTCCATCGCAGCATACTCCTATCAAGCTTGAAGGCGTTAAATTTTTTTCCTTAAAGAACTCCCATAATTGGGCCTGTTTGGTATTGGTCCTCAGCATCAACTTTGATGTGAACCAACAACTTGCCTTGCGTTTCCTTAAGAAACACAATATGATATTCCTTTTGTACTCTCGGATGGTATTTTCATTAACTTCTAACCTTGTCAGAGCGTCATCTTTTCTGCATTAAAAGAAAAGGCTAGCAATGCTGAATCATTACGGACTCGCTGCATAGCGAAATTAATTGCATTATATCTTTTAGAATAAGATCGCCTTTTGGATCTCTTCCAGCCATTATTGCAAACCCGATTTCACATTTGATATTCATTTGCGTAGAAAATTTTAAGATAATCGGGAATTAATACACAGGAGCATGGCATAGGTTTTCTGCAACCGAACTTCTCAACATAGAACAGTTCTTTTAAAATTATCTCAAACTCAGTAAATGAATTTCTTCTAGATATATTTATACCCTTGGAGGTATTATAATTTTGTCACGAAGTGTGTAACGCATTGAAGGAGTCTTCATAGACCCCATAAAGTATATATATTCTTGATCAGGGCGACGAGCTGAGTCGGTATAGCCATGTCTGTCTGTCTGTCCGTCTGTCTGTCTGTTTCTGTGCAAACTAGTCTCTCAGTTTTGAAGCTATCTTGGTGAAGCTCGGTACAGATCCGTCTCTTTGCTGCACGCAGTACATATGTCGGAACCGCACGGATCGAATAACTATATCATTTAGCTGCCATAGAAATAATCGGTTGAAAATCAAGTTAGTATGAAAAACTTTTTTGTTTCTTAAGATATCTTAACCAAGCTCACACACTGTTTGTTTGGCATAGTTGCAGTCTGACCAAATTTGGTGCAAATCGGACTACTATATCGTATACCTGCCATATGAACGATTGGTTCGAAATCAGGGCTCTGCAAGGGTATCCAAACTTTGGAGCGTCAAAGTAAGCTTGCGCTGTATTTTCTAAGCTCTTATTGGTATTTTTTAAGAAATGCATTAAGCTTTTTTTTATGATCTTTTTATTAGCTTAATCTTCGTTTTATCCCTAACTTCAATTACTATGATTGCTATTATTGGCGTAAGGCTTGCAGAAGAATGTTGTTTTCGTGTCGGTTGTTTTTGACATTACTTACGAAACAGAAACATTTTAGTACATTCCGATAATTTGGTAAATTGAATTCTGAAAATTCGCTTGGTATGCCAATGATATTTGCAATCTGTTTTGTATTAAAACTTGACGCATACATCATTATAACGCTATCAATTTCCGAATTGGAAGAGTCAATTGAGTTTTTTTTAAATCGGAATAAGCGTACGTTTATTTTTTGAAAGCCAAATACTAAGTGAACTAGATATAGAACAGTACATACGTTTAGAACTGATAATAATCATAAACTTAATTCACTGTTAATCGATGCTGTTGATCACCTTGGCATGGATAGCTATTTTAGAAAATGGGATAACTTTCTAATAGGTATTGATGCTCTTGATTGGCCCCCCAAATACATGCATGCATGTATGTCTGTCCTCAAACAAAAACATGAGAGAGCAAGCGACACAGAGACTACTCTCCTGCTGTAAGGTCGCTACGATACTGATGCAATCAAGTCGTAAATCGTTTCTCTCTGCTCGGCAATCTCTGCTATGTTCGTTGCTCGCTCGGCTGGGATCTACAAGCTTCGTAAAATTTGCCAAACGATCTGGGAAATACGTGCAGCAATAAAAGCGAAGCGCGAAAATCGCTGTTTGACACTTCTATGTATTCATTGGTTATTGGTATGACCAAAAAACTTGACGAATTTCGGTTTATTTTTGTAGATTCTAATGTAGATATTGTTTGTGTGTCTGAAACGTGGTTTACGTCTAGACAATATGTTATGTCAGTGTCTTGTGAAGGGTTTAATCTGGTTCGATCTGATCGTGCGGGCCATGGAGGAGGGGTGGCTAAGATAAGAACAACTATTAAGTGCAATATAATATGTAAACAGCCAGCGGACAGTGCAGTTGAACATATATTTCTGAGCCTAGTACCAAAGCATGAGTCCACTATGGAAACTTTTTCGATTTTCGTGGCATTAATTAATAACTCAAGAAGGGAACGAGATATTTTGGTCTAGTTTTTTACATTAGGCTTCTAACATCAATAGGAAGCTGTACCAGCAAAATGGGCGTGGCACCGCCTTTTTTAATTTTGTTAGGGTATGCAAATTCGGTGTTTTCCAAGCGATCAGAACCAAACTTACAAGTTTGGTGTATAATCATTATATTATTACTTTGTCAAAAAATGATTCAAATCGAAGTATATCATATAGCTCCCATAGGAACAATCGGTTAAAATGACAGTTCTAGTATGAAGAATTTTTTTGTTTTCAAAAATATCCGTACGAAACTCAGTAGCTGTGCGTAATATGACGCTCCTGACATATTGGCTAAAAATGATCAAGATCGGACCACTATAACATGTAGCGGCCATGGGGACAACCGGTCAAGATACGGATTATTAAGTTAAAATATTTTTTATTTGTATGGCAAAAGAATTATAATATATTCGAATATACTGATACGCTTATTAAAATTAGCTCAAACGATATCTTCAGAATTGAATTTATTCTTTATATCGACGTTTTTCTCACAGAGGTTACCTGCAAAAAGATCAAATTTCTCCAATTATGCGCAAAAGTGCACATTAGGATTAACTGATTTATAATCAGAATTAACTACTCTACCACATGTATTAAGTACTTTTTCAGCCAAATGCTACCATTTTCTTAAAAGTTTTTCTAAAGTGAAAATTTCTTTTAAAAAAGAGAGCACTTGTTATTTTTGTAAATTATAAACGATACAGGTACAAACACAACAACAAATCACTACCAACACGTAGTGAAAACCACAATAATTGATATACATTTAAAAATTTGCATAAAACTGTTTAACTTTTAGTTTAACAAATGTTTTAAAAATTGTAAAAAATTGCTCAAAATGTTAGCACATGCATTTCGTTTGCAACAGCTGACTTTTAACAGCTGTTATTGTAGCTTTCGACCGTTAAATTTAACATTCTGCAATGCAGCATTACAGATTGATGTTATCTCAATGAAATTACATCAATGCTATGTTAAATAATGTATTTCTTAAAAATGAATAAATGCCACGAAAATCGAAAAAGTTCCCATAGTGGAGTCCAGCAAAACCCTTATTGGCTGCGCTTACAGACCAAATAGAAATACTGACTACTCTGACTTTATTAACGTTCTAACTGACATTTCAATTAATTTTAGTAATATAATCTTGGTTGGCGATCTTAATAGAACCATGTTGACTGAGCGACATATGATTGACGAAATGAACTCATTAGGATTAAATTTAGTCAATACAAATCAGCCAACACATTTCCCAAGTACCTGTAATACAACAACTCTCAGTACCTGTATTCTTTAAACATGACCTGATCTTTTAAATTATAACATACAAGTAGATAATGATAAGTAATCTTATATGTTTAGAAATTTTAGTAAAATTGACTTTGGTTTGTTAAATGTTGAATGTTATGACTTCAATTTTGATGCAATTTATTCTTGTCTAACCGTTGATTCAAAACTTGACCTCCTCAATCGCAAAATTCCGTTATTGTTCGATTCCCTTGTGCCACTGCGTCAAAAAACAGTTAAGCCCAACCAACAAGTGTGGTTTAACAATAATATTAAAAATTAATAAAAAGAAGAGATGAGGCATATGCTAAGTGGAAGCGGTACAAAACTTCAATCCACTATGTCGACTTCAAGCGATTAAGAGCAAAAGTAAGAGCAGCTATTGCGAGTTCTAAATGCTCATATTACTCAAATAAATTAAACAGAGCGATGTCCTTATCTCAGAAAAACAAAAATTAGTCTATTAGTGTAGAAGTAGATTTAAACAAACTGAATAGACAAGTTGTAAACCTGCCAATACCAGAGGCTGATGCAAATTTGTACCTAAGAAATGTACCTGATCCGAACTGTGATAGTAGCTTTAGTTTTGCCTGTGTAAGTCCTTGTGATGTCTGTGAAGCGATTTGTAAAGTAAAATCAAATGCGGTTGGCCTAGACAAAATTTACCCTACATTTTTAAAGATTCTGATGCCATTTATTATAACACACAGAACGCACATATTTAATACTGCTCTCACAGTGTCACTTTCCCAAAGTGAGCTGATGCTGGCCAAAATAATACCAATCCCTAAAGAGAACGATGAATTTCGTCCGGTGTCTATTTTAGCATTTTTATCGAAGGCTTTTGAGAAGATCATGGCAGGGCAGATTTTAGGTCATTTATCATCGCGCTCACTTCTGAATGGCAAACAATCTGGTTTCAGCAAAAAAAATAAGCTGTGTATCGGCAGTGTGAAATGTCGTGGAAGATATTCGACGTTAGATGCATGTCCGCTGTGTCACTTTCCTTACGCTTTTAGAATTTAGCAAAGCTTTTGACACTGTGAACCCCCAGATACTGTGAGCCAAACTAAATATGTTAATATATTCATATTTCAGTGATCGTCGTCAGGCAGTAGTTACTCCGTCCAGTTCTTCGTCTTTGTTGTCAGTTGAGCGTGGTGTCCCACAAGGTTCGATTCTAGGGCCGTTGTTGTTTTCAATGTATGTATATTAATGATCTGTCAAGTGTTGTGATTTACATATGTATGCAGATGACGTGCAACTGTATTGCTACCTGATACTCAATTTTTTTTACGGGGTTGAGTTGTTCGGAGTTGCGAACACATGCAGTCAACGACAACATCGCGCGATACGTATTTGGAATAAAGAGAGGCCAACATATTTATAACCTCCTTTTCAAATAAAATTTTTAATACTATGAGCATTACAGCATATGTTAGGTTTAGAATTTCGATTGTTATGCACAAATTAATAATAACCAGGGAGCCTTCATAATTGATTGGTAAATTAAAATTCGTTTCATCCAGACAGACAAAAAACCTTGTTTCTGTTAGAGTAAATCTGGCAGCAACAGAGAAACATTTTTATGTTAACGCTGTTCGACTGTGGAATGAACTTCCACAAACACTAAAAGCGGTCGAAAACTTAACACATTTCGGGGCCAAGCTTACTGCACACCTACATCATTTTTAATTTTAATTTTATGTAGTCTTTATTTTGTAATAATTCTTTTTTGTAATAACACAGTGTTACAGCAAAAAAAAACCCTGGGAAACGATAGTTATTTTCTGGTAGGGCTTATCGAGTATATCAATACTGCATACTTGAAATTTTGGGGACACCCTCAAAATCTGCATTAACCGCTAAAAACCCGAGTTTTGCTACATATGTATGAGTACTTAACAGCTTGTAGCTTTGTGAATTTTATACCAAAAATTTATACCAATATATAATATAATAGCCGATTTAGAAAGAAGAAGAATAGACCTTTCGATTGGTGCATATATCGTTTGAGACATCTATGCGTAATTGCCTCCCAAACCCATTTGTTTTTCCCTTTTTTCAACATTTTTCAACTTTGACAATGGTTTTATGCACTATTTTCTATAAACACCATACTACTTATGGAATGTTTTAGAAATACTGTTTAGTTCGAATTAAAATATATTACGCCTTCTTTTGTTGTCCAAACTTTTTCTAAAACCTTAATGATATACATATATATGGGCAATTCTCTAATGTGGAACGTGACACTCGTACGCATTCAAATTGAAAAAAAAAAAACATATGCCAAGCCATTATTTTATTTTGACAAAAGGCGAAACTTATGGCTGTTGAATAGCACTGTAATTGGTGCTAAGCTTGATTTTGTGCAATTATTTAATATAATTTTAAAAAAACTGACACAAAGTCGAAAATTCAATTAGCACCTGTCTCTTAACGCGAGCTGATAGGAAAAAAATATTAGACTTGAAAAGCGCAGTGCCGAGGGAGGGGCAGGGGGGGCAACCGCCAAGGGCGCAGTGTTTAGGGGCGCCAACTGCACACAACTCTTAAGTATTTATAAAAAAAAATTCAGCTTGTACTACTTTTGATCGACAAAAATGATGACATTTTTTGGTAACGTACAAAATTTGTTTTCATTTTTTTCGTCATCTCCTGAACGTTGGGACACTCTCATGACCGTTTCGTTAAAAAAAATATCGTGATACACGCTGGTCAACCAAAAAAACATGCTGTAAATGCAGCTTACAGAGAGCATCCAAAGGTTCTCACAGTATAAGAAGAGCTGGTAGAAATGAAGAAAAATGAAGAGACCTACCAAGGTGCTAAAAGTTTGTTATGACAAATAAGATTATAATTTAAATATTGAAGGCAATTTGATTGCTTGAAATTTTATTTGATCTGAAATTGACGCTGTCAACATTGTCTTTAAAAAAAAATATTACAATAAGCATTGCGAGCAATCTTATTAAAAGTCTTCAAGCGACACTTGAAATGAAAAAATTTACATTTTTCAAAAAGAAAATTTAGATTTGGCCAAAAGCTTAAGTGTTGAGCCAAAAGTTAATGTCATTAGAAAGCGCAAAGTGAGGAGGCAATTTGAATATGAGGCAATTGATGAGAGTCACAATATATCACAGTTTTAAATCACTTCATAATCTTTTTAAAGATTTTGATTTTTTGACTGCCCTAAATATTAAGTCATTTTCAGACAGTAAACTTTAAAAACGTGTAACAAATTTAACAGTAAAATATGCAGCCGACTTAGGCTCCCAAGAGCTGCCAAGTGAAATAATTAGTGCAAAAAAGTTATTACCCGCTATTTGCGAAAATTTGATAAAATTTAATCATAATGAAATCCTGCAACTTAATCACAGATATAATTTAACATCAAATTATAAAAATATGGAAATTGCCTATAGAATGTTTTTAACAATTCCTGTTAAATCAGTGTCAGCAGAACGATTGTTTAGCAAACTGAAATAAATTAAGAACCACTTGCGATCGCCAATGGGACAGGATATTGACAAAATAATAGATTACTTTGCTTCTTTAAAAGCTAGGAAAGTAAGAATTGAAGTTTTTTAATATTCTAGGAGGCTTACCCCCTGCTCGCTTCGCTCGCCAACCTCCGCATGAATATTTGCCCCGGGTGCAACATTTTCTCGCCACGGCGCTGGACTTGAAATCTGCGATCTTAAATTAGTAAATACCTGCTAAAAATTTCCAATCAACACAAAAAAAGTTCAATTATGTTTCCTTTTTTAATTTATGACAACAACATAGCTGTGCTCTTTGCAAATCACAGACACTTTAACTGTAGCCAAAAACAGGTGCATACATTTATATATATATGTATACAGTTGACCTTTTGTTTACAGCAGGCGTGGGCCATATACCCAAACCCGGACTCAGCTCAAACAGCTATACTATATCTTTGCTCATGAACAGCTCACAGGAGAGGGTAGGGACACGAACTGCACACATGTATGTGGCGTGCTCACTCCTCATTAAAGCATTGGAATTTTAACAATTATTATACACATGCACTTACATATCCAGATCTTGTTCTTGTGCATATACTATAATTTATAATAAATACCAATAATTGTATATTGTACAATAAAATTGCGCTTTTTGAAACGCTTTTTCTGACAGCGTTGTCGTGTCAAAACTTCAGAGCCTTGTTAAAAAAGCGAAAATGGCTTTGAGCACTATGTAAGAAGTGTGAGTGGCAACAGTTATTAGGCCCTGTACCTTTAAATAGTACAAAAGGGTCTATTAAGTTTGTCCAAAAAAAGTGCGAAACAAGTGTGACCGACCCCATAAAGTAAGTATATATATTCTTGGTCAGCATTAACAACCGAGACGTTCGTCTGTGTACGGATGTCCCTTATATTAAAGAGACTATATGATCTAAAGACACCAAAATGCCCAGATTATGTTTGTTTTAGAATTTCGAAATGCCCCCTACCGCCTCCGCGAATAAAAGAACGAAATAACGATAGCACGCTTAAATATAGCGCTATGGGTTGTGGTACATATGATATGTATATGTATACAGTGCTTGTTTGAGCATAAATCGTAAACGCGGCTGCCGATTTGAACAAGCGTCTATTATTAAAGGTAATGAAATTATGAAATGTTTTAAAATCAGTTGGATCGTTATGATATTAGAGGCTTTTAAATTTAAAAAATTAATTTAAGAAAAAAAATATATATGTATATATAAAATGCATGGTAAGTCGCAAAAATATCTCCAATTGGAAAAATTAAGGATAAGGTCTTTCTTGAGATAAAGAAGCTATCGTTTATAAAAATCGGGTGAAGAATGCGAACTGTTCCGTATTATTTATTTTATCCTAACTAAAAATCTTCATCCTACAAGACTCATTTTATTCTTTTATTTTTCGGACGATTTGTATCAAAATGAAGCTTTTTGGTTAGGACAAAATCACGCATAGACCAAGTTTGTTTTCAGAATTTTGCCACGCCCGATACTGACTCAAACCTCACCCCCCAAAATTTATAAAACAAATTTTAATCTAATAAATCCAGGAAATCAAACCGAAACAAAAACCGATCTTTGTTCCCTTACGTACCAAAAGGAGTATTTTGGTAAAAGGTTCTATTTCGTGTTTGTCGTTTGGGTTCCAGTAAAAGTACCAGTACAGCAAAGTAGTTTTTTTTTTAATTTAACAAAAAAATATAGCGCAAGCTAACTTTGGCGCGCCAAAGTTTGGATACCCTTGCAGTGCCCTGTGTAAGCCGTCAGATTTTTACAAAATTTGTTAAATGTTGTTTTTGAACCGATCGTTCCAATGGCAGCTATATGATATAGTAGTCCGATTTACACCAAATTTGGTCAGCCTGTTTAAAACTTAATCAAACACACAATGTGTAGATTTTTTTGAGATATCTTGAGAAACAAAAAAGTTTTTCATACTAAATGTTTATTACCAACCGATCGTTCCTATGACAGCTATATGATATAGTTATCCGATCCGGCCGGTTTCGACATGTGTACTGCGTGCAGCAAAAAGACGGACCTGTACCAAGTTTCATCAAGATAGCTTCAAAACTGAGGGACTAGTTTGCATAGAAACAGACGGACAGAAGGACAGACAGACGGACAGGCGGACAGACGGACATGGCTATATCGACTCAGCTCGTCGCCCTGATCAAGAATATATATACTTTATTCCTTCCTTCAATGCGTTACACATTTCGTGACAAAAATATAATACCCTCTGCAAGGGTATAAAAATCAAAAATCATCCACCCGAAATTCCAACCATAAAACAACATTATTCAAATCTCAAATCTCTCTGGAGAGAGAAATAATAAAGTTAAATTGTGTTTTGTTAATTAGTAAAATGACTGTAGCGACTGCAAATCACAACTAAGTAGACATTGAATTCTAGTCGTACACTAGACTTGTGAATATAGAAATGTAGCTCATTCTACATGAAGGTGTTGAACAGAGAACGCTCCAATAAAGTAGTAAAAAGTACTAAAATATCGGGTTATTACAAAGTATAAAGTACATTATATTTAATTTTATTTATTGTATAAAATAAATCGATAATTCGTAAATTTTTGAAATTTAAATGTAGTTTACGACAGCCAATTTTCAGACTGTAAAAATCTCTCAGTTTTCTTTGTCACCTATGCACAGTGGTCGTTTCTGCTTATCGGCACGCAATAAATGAAAATTTTATATTGAAATTTTGTTGATATTAATTAGACCCAGTACTTTAAAAAAGTACAAATGGGTCTATTACGTTTGTGCAAAAAAATGTGCGTAACAGGCAGAAGGAGGCGTGGCAGACCCCATAAAGTATATATATTCTTGATCAGCATCAACAGCCGAGTCGATATAGCCATGTCCGTCTGTCTGTCCGTCTGTCCCTTTATTGAACACCTATATCTCAAAGACTATAAGAGCTAGAGCTACCAAATTTGGCATGTACGTTCATCTGTATCTTGCATTAAACGAGTTTGTTTTAGATTTTTGCCACGCCCCCTCCGCCCACGTAAATTTGAAACAAAATTTCAAAGTCGAATAACGAAAGCTCCTTTAAGCTAGCGATATGATTTTTGGCATACATGATAAACTCTATAGTCCAATCCTGTCCTGAAAGTTTTATCCGGATCGGATAATAAACGGATAGTATACGGCTGTTCAAAATTTCGAAAATATGAACACCTAGATCTCAGAGACTATAAGAACTAGAGACACCAAATTTGGTATGTAGGATCATCCACATCTACCATTGATCAAGTTTGTTTTAGATTTTTGCCACGCCTCCCTCCGCCCCCGGAAATTGAAATACAAAATTTCGAAGTCGAATTAAAGAAGCCCCTTTAATGTTAGCGCCTTGATTGTTGGTACATATAATATACACTATGATCCAAACTAGTCCAGAAAATTTCATTCCAATCGGATGATAAACACGGAAGTTATTCAACTAACAATGTTACAGGCAAAAGGAAGAAGAAGAGACGTTAGCGACCGCTGTGTTTATTAACTTCGTAGTGGCGCCATCTATTGTTTGGTACGCATTATTGAAGAACAATCAATAGTGAACGCTTTCGTTATCGTTATGATATTAGAGGCTTTTAAATTTAAAAAATTAATTTAAGAAAATAAATATATATGTATATATAAAATGCATGGTAAGTCGCAAAAATATCTCCAATTGGAAAAATTAAGGATAAGGTCTTTCTTGAGATAAACAAGCTATCGTTTATAAAAATCGGGTGAAGAATGCGAACTGTTCCGTATTATTTATTTTATCCTAACTAAAAATCTTCATCCTACAAGACTCATTTTATTCTTTTATTTTTCGGACGATTTGTATCAAAATGAAGCTTTTTGGTTAGGACAAAATCACGCATAGACCAAGTTTGTTTTCAGAATTTTGCCACGCCCGATACTGACTCAAACCTCACCCCCCAAAATTTATAAAACAAATTTTAATCTAATAAATCCAGGAAATCAAACCGAAACAAAAACCGATCTTTGTTCCCTTACGTACCAAAAGGAGTATTTTGGTAAAAGGTTCTATTTCGTGTTTGTCGTTTGGGTTCCAGTAAAAGTACCAGTACAGCAAAGTAGTTTTTTTTTTAATTTAACAAAAAAATATAGCGCAAGCTAACTTTGGCGCGCCAAAGTTTGGATACCCTTGCAGTGCCCTGTGTAAGCCGTCAGATTTTTACAAAATTTGTTAAATGTTGTTTTTGAACCGATCGTTCCTATGGCAGCTATATGATATAGTAGTCCGATTTACACCAAATTTGGTCAGCCTGTTTAAAACTTAATCAAACACACAATGTGTAGATTTTTTTGAGATATCTTGAGAAACAAAAAAGTTTTTCATACTAAATGTTTATTACCAACCGATCGTTCCTATGACTGCTATATGATATAGTTATCCGATCCGGCCGGTTTCGACATATGTACTGCGTGCAGCAAAAAGACGGACCTGTACCAAGTTTCATCAAGATAGCTTCAAAACTGAGGGACTAGTTTGCATAGAAACAGACGGACAGAAGGACAGACAGACGGACAGGCGGACAGACGGACATGGCTATATCGACTCAGCTCGTCGCCCTGATCAAGAATATATATACTTTATTCCTTCCTTCAATGCGTTACGCATTTCGTGACAAAAATATAATACCCTCTGCAAGGGTATAAAAATCAAAAATCATCCACCCGAAATTCCAACCATAAAACAACATTATTCAAATCTCAAATCTCTCTGGAGTGAGAAATAATAAAATTAAATTATGTTTTGTTAATTAGTAAAATGACTGTAGCGACTGCAAATCACAACTAAGTAGACATTGAATTCTAGTCGTACACTAGACTTGTGAATATAGAAATGTAGCTCATTCTACATGAAGGTGTTGAACAGAGAACGCTCCAATAAAGTAGTAAAAAGTACTAAAATATCGGGTTATTACAAAGTATAAAGTACATTATATTTAATTTTATTTATTGTATAAAATAAATCGATAATTCGTAAATTTTTGAAATTTAAATGTAGTTTACGACAGCCAATTTTCAGACTGTAAAAATCTCTCAGTTTGCTTTGTCACCCATGCACAGTGGTCGTTTCTGCTTATCGGCACGCAATAAATGAAAATTTTATATTGAAATTTTGTTGATATTAATTAGACCCAGTACTTTAAAAAAGTACAAATGGGTCTATTACGTTTGTGCAAAAAAAAATGTGCGTAACAGGCAGAAGAAGGCGTGGCAGACCCCATAAAGTATATATATTCTTGATCAGCATCAACAGCCGAGTCGATATAGCCATGTCCGTCTGTCTGTCCGTCTGTCCGTCTGTCTGTCTGTCACTTTTATGAGATCCTTGATCTCAGAGACTATAAGAGCTAGAGACACCAAATTTGGCATGTTGGTTCATCTATATCTTGCATTGATCAAGTTTGTTTTAGATTTTTGCCACGCCCCCCTCCGCCCCCGGAAATTGAAAAACAAAATTTTAAAGACGAATTACAAGATAACCTTTAAGACTAGCGCCTTAATTTTTTGGTATATATAATACTAATATAAGTCCAAACCTGTCCAGAAAATTTCATTTCAATCGGATGATAAACGCGGAAGTTATTCAACTAAAAATGTTGCGGTCAAAAGGAAGAAGAAGAGACGCTAGCGACCTCTGCGTTTATTAACTTATCTTCGTAGTGAAGAACAATCTATGTATAAAGAACGCTTTGCACTCAAAAAGTACTGTGGAGCGTGCTCTATTGTAGCTTACTGAATTTTTTTAACTTAGTTATAAAGTTTACTTTTTATCAAGCCTAAAGCGGCTTGGGCAGGGCAGTTGCTATGTTGTTGTTGTTATTATTGTTGTTGTTATTGATTCTGTTGTTGTCTTTTTGTTATTATCACTAATTTTAAGGATGTTTTAATATTAATACAAAGCAATTGAAATATTTGTTTTGTCTTTTGTTACACTATGCAACAGCCAAAACTCCCCCTCGCCAAAAACCACATTTTCTGATACATATGGGCCCCCTGATGCCGAAAATCGACTTTAAATCATTTTCATTGGTGTTGTTTTTAGACCCAGTACTTTAAAAAAGTACAAATGGGTCTATTAAGTTTGTGCAAAAAAAATGTGCGTAACAGGCAGAAGGAGGCGTGGCAGACCCCATAAAGTATATATATTCTTGATCAGCATCAACAGCCGAGTCGATATAGCCATGTCCGTCTGTCTGTCCGTCTGTCCCTTTATTGAACACCTATATCTCAAAGACTATAAGAGCTAGAGCTACCAAATTTGGCATGTACGTTCATCTGTATCTTGCATTAAACGAGTTTGTTTTAGATTTTTGCCACGCCCCCTCCGCCCACGTAAATTTGAAACAAAATTTCAAAGTCGAATAACGAAAGCTCCTTTAAGCTAGCGATATGATTTTTGGCATACATGATAAACTCTATAGTCCAATCCTGTCCTGAAAGTTTTATCCGGATCGGATAATAAACGGATAGTATACGGCTGTTCAAAATTTCGAAAATATGAACACCTAGATCTCAGAGACTATAAGAACTAGAGACAACAAATTTGGTATGTAGGATCATCCACATCTACCATTGATCAAGTTTGTTTTAGATTTTTGCCACGCCTCCCTCCGCCCCCGGAAATTGAAATACAAAATTTCGAAGTCGAATTAAAGAAGCCCCTTTAATGTTAGCGCCTTGATTGTTGGTACATATAATATACACTATGATCCAAACTAGTCCAGAAAATTTCATTCCAATCGGATGATAAACACGGAAGTTATTCAACTAACAATGTTACAGGCAAAAGGAAGAAGAAGAGACGTTAGCGACCGCTGTGTTTATTAACTTCGTAGTGGCGCCATCTATTGTTTGGTACGCATTATTGAAGAACAATCAATAGTGAACGCTTTGCACTCAAAAAGTACTGGGTCTCCTACTGTCGAGCTTGCTCCACTGTAGCTTATTGTATTTTTTTTTTTAAATTTATTTTTTAATTTAAGCGTTATTTTTCCAGCGATTTTTTTTTGTGCTCGTACATTTTACATCATATCTCGAGAACGGCGCAACCAATCTTAAAAAGCTCAACAGATTTTAAAAGATATTGAATGTACTTACTAATCATCCGTGCATTGTTTTAAGTTTAAATGATGATTTTTGTTAATGTTTTTTTACGATTTTTTGACTCTAAAATTGAAGGTAAACTAAAAAAAAATTAGCTTTTATTGTTTTTAAAAATTAGATGGCTAGATGCATTAATTAGTTCGTTTAAGATATTACTCATTCAAATCGTGGATAAGAAAGTGAAGTCACAACATTTTATAGCTAGGTATGTTTTTTGTTAAAATTAATGACTCCCTTGTCAAATGACTCCTTTCTCTGCAAACTAATCTCTTAGTTTTGAAGTTATCCTGATGAAAGTTGGTACTAGTCCGTTTTGTTGTTGCATGCAGTACATATGTATGTCGGAACCAACCGGATCGGATCACTATATCATATAGCTACCATAGGAACGATCAGTTATAAATCAGCATTAAGAAAGAAAAACAGTTTCAAATAGTCTGACCACATTTGGTGCAAATCGGATTACTATATCATACAGCCGCCATAGGAACGATCGGTTATAAATCAACATTTAGTATGAAAAACTTTTTTGTTTCTCAAGGAAACTCAACCAAACTCACAGACTGTGTGTTCTATATAGCTTTATACAATCTGAACTAATTTGAACAAAATCTGACTACTAAATCATATAGCTGACATAGGACCGATCGTTCAAAAGCCGATTATTACTCTCTGCCGGAGTATAATATCGTATAAATTGGTCGTTTCTGAATTTATTTGAATGATCATTACTTTGCCAGAGTCTTGAACCAAAAATGCATGTGATTCTTAAGTCAAACAGCCACAAAAATTAATTCGGAAAAAACATGTCTGCCTATAAAAAGCTGTTACTTCGCTTTCTTACCCACGATTTCAATGAATAATACCTTAAACGGCACATAATTAATGCCTTTAGCCATTTAACTTTAAAAACAAAAATATAGCGCAAGCTAACTTTGGCGCGCCAAAGTTTGGATACCCTTGCAGTGCCCTGTTTAAGCCGTCAGATTTTTACAAAATTTGTTAAATGTTGATTTTGAACCGATCGTTCCTATGGCAGCTATATGATATAGTAGTCCGATTTACACCAAATTTGGTCAGCCTGTTTATAACTTAATCAAACACACAATGTGTATATTTGGTTGAGATATCTTGAGAAACAAAAAAGTTTTTCATATTAAATGTTGTTTTCGAACCGATCGTTCCTATGGCAGCTATATGATATAGTAGTCCGATTTACACCAAATTTGGTCAGCCTGTTTAAAACTTAGTCAAACACACAATGTGTATATTTGGTTGAGATGTTTTGAGAAACAAAAAAGTTTTTCATACTAAATGTTGTTTTCGAACCGATCGTTCCTATGACAGCTATATGATATAGTAGTCCGATTTACACCAAATTTGGTCAGCCTGTTTAAAACTTAATCAAACACACAATGTGTATATTTGGTTGAGATATCTTGAGAAACAAAAAAGTGTTTCATATTAAATGTTTATTTCCAACCGATCGTTCCTATGGCAGCTATATGATATAGTTATCCGATCCGGCCGGTTTCGACATATGTACTGCGTGCAGCAAAAAGACGGACCTGTACCAAGTTTCATCAAAATAGCTTCAAAACTGAGATACTAGTTTGCATAGAAACAGACGGACAGACGGACAGACATGGCTATATCGACTCAGCTCTTCGCCCTGATCAATAATATATATACTGTATGGGGTCTATGAGGCTTCCTTGAATGCGTTACACATTTCGTGACAGAAATATAATATCCTCTGCAAGGGTATAAAAATGCAGTAAGCTACAGTGGAGCAAGCTCGACAGTACTCTTGAGTGCAAAGAGTTCACTATAGATTGTTCTTCAATGTTGCGTACCATACAATAGATGGCGCCACTACGAAGTAAATAAACACAGAGGTCGCTAGCGTCTCTTCTTCTTCCTTTTGCCCGTAACATTGTTAGTTGAATAACTTCCGCGTTTATCATCCGATTAGAATGAAATTTTCTGAACAGGTTTGGAATATAGTGTATATTATATGTACCCAATATCAAGTTGCTAACATTAAAGGGGTTTTTTCAATTCGACTTCGAAATTTTGTATTTCAATTTCCGGGGGCGGATAGGACCGTGGCGAAAATCTAAAACAAACTTGATCAATGGGAGATATAGATGAACCTCATTCCAAATTTGGTGTCTCTAGCTGTTATTGTCTCTCAGATCTAGGTGTTCATATTTTCGAAATTTTGATCAGCCGTATACTATCCGTTTATTATCCGATCCGGATAAAACTTTTAGGACAGGATTGGACTATAAAGTTTATCATGTGTGCCAAAAATCATATCACTAGCATTAAAGCATTCAAATTTAAGGGGGCGGAGAGGGCGTGGCAAAATTCTAAAACAAATTTGAGCAATGCAAGATATAGACGAACCTACATGCCAAATTTGGTGGCTCTAGCTCTTATTGTCTCTGAGATATAGGTGTTCAAAAAAGGGACAGACAGACGGACATGGCTATATCGACTCGGCTGTTGATGCTGATCAAGAATATATATACTTTATGGGGTCTGCCACGCCTCCTTCTGCCTGTTACGAACATTTTTCTTTGCACAAACTTAATAGACCCATTTGTACTTTTTTAAAGTACTGGGTCTAAAAAGGACCTAATTTTTTTTTTAATTTTCCTTGAATTTTAAAGTCAGAAACTAATAAAAAAAAAACAAAACACATCATTTTCGTAATTTAAAAATGCAGTAAGCTACAGTGGAGCAAGCTCGACAGTAGGAGACCCAGTACTTTTTGAGTGCAAAGCGTTCACTATTGATTGTTCTTCAGTAATGCGTACCAAACAATAGATGGCGCCACTACGAAGTTAATAAACACAGCGGTCGCTAACGTCTCTTCTTCTTCCTTTTGCCTGTAACATTGTTAGTTGAATAACTTCCGTGTTTATCATCCGATTGGAATGAAATTTTCTGTACAGGTTTGGATCATAGTGTATATTATATGTACCAACAATTAAGGCGCTAACATTAAAGGGGCTTCTTTAATTCGACTTCGAAATTTTGTATTTTAGTTTCCGGGGGCGGAGGGGGCGTGGCAAAAATCTAAAACAAACTTGATCAATGGTAGATGTGGATGATCCTACATACCAAATTTGGTGTCTCTAGTTCTTATAGTCTCTGAGATCTAGGTGTTCATATTTTCGAAATTTTGAACAGCCGTATACTATCCGTTTATTATCCGATCCGGATAAAACTTTCAGGACAGGATTGGACTATAGAGTTTATCATGTATGCCAAAAATCATATCGCTAGCATTAAAGGAGCTTTCGTTATTCGACTTTGAAATTTTGTTTCAAATTTACGTGGGCGGAGGGGGGCGTGGCAAAAATCTAAAACAAACTCGTTTAATGCAAGATGCAGATGAACGTACATTCCAAATTTGGTAGCTCTAGCTCTTATAGTCTCTGAGATATAGGTGTTCAAAAAAGGGACAGACGGACAGACAGACGGACATGGCTATATCGACTCGGCTGTTGATGCTGATCAAGAATATATATACTTTATGGGGTCTGCCACGCCTGCTTCTGCCTGTTACGCACATTTGCATAAACGTAATAGACCCATTTGTACTTTTTTAAAGTACTGGGTCTAAAAATATTATTTATTTTATTTATATATGAATAGTATATATGATAAGTAGATACCCTCATTATCTTTCGGAATCAGTAAACTTTTTTAAGATCGGCTGTACCGTTCTCGAAAAAAATTCGATATGTAAGAGCACCTCATGAAAAAATTCCAAAAAAAACTGTCAAATTAAAAAAAAAATATAGCGCAAGCTAACTTTGGCGCGCCAAAGTTTGGATACCCTTGCAGTGGCCTGTGTAAGCCGTAAGATTTTTACAAAATTTGTTAAATGTTGATTTTGAACCGATCGTTCCTATGGCAGCTATATGATATAGTAGTCCGATTTACACCAAATTTGGTCAGCCTGTTTAAAACTTAATCAAACACACAATGTGTAGATTTTGTTGAGATATCTTGAGAAACAAAAAAGTTTTTCATACTAAATGTTGTTTTCGAACCGATCGTTCCTATGGCGGCTATATGATATAGTAGTCCGATTTACACTAAATTTGGTCAGCCTGTTTAAAACTTACTCAAACACACAATGTGTGTATTTGGTTCAGATATCTTGAGAAACAAAAAAGTTTTTCATACTAAATGTTGTTTTCGAACCGATCGTTCCTATGGCAGCTATATAATATAGTAGTCCGATTTACACCAAATTTGGTCAGCCTGTTTAAAACTTAATCAAACACACAATGTGTATATTTGGTTGAGATATCTTGAGAAACAAAAAAGTTTTTCATATTAAATGTTTATTTCCAACCTATCGTTCCTATGACAGCTATATGATATATTTATCCGATCCGGCCGGTTTCGACATATGTACTGCGTGCAGCAAAAAGACGGACCTGTACCAAGTTTCATCAAGATAGCTTCAAAACTGAGGGACTAGTTTGCATAGAAACAGACGGACAGACAGACGGACAAACAGACGGACAGACAGACGGACATGGCTATATCGACTCAGCTCGTCGCCCTGATCAAGAATATATATACTTTATGGGGTCTGTGAGGGTTCCTTCAATGCGTTACACATTTCGTGATAAAAATATAATACCCTCTGCAAAAGTATACAAAATTTAAAAAAACTACACTCAGAAATATTTTTTAAGGTCGAGAAATTTAATCTTTGGGTCCATATCTGTCATAAAAAGCAAAATTTGGCCGAGGACCATAAAAAACGCTAAAAATTGTTGCACAGTGTATTCAAGCAATTGTGAGCGTGCAAAACAAACGATAGTTTTCTGCTCATATCAGAATTCTTTTTTGCGCCTTTTTAATGTGTTTTGCATTGCGCTATTAAAATTTTTGGTTGGTATGTATTTATTAAAAAATATAGCGCAAGCTAACTTTGGCGCGCCAAAGTTTTGATACCCTTGCAGTGCCCTGTGTAAGCCGACAGATTTTTTACAAAATTTGTTAAATGTTGACTTTTAACTGATCGTTCCAATGGCAGCTATATGATAAAGTAGTCCGATTAAAAAATTTTTGTCAGCCTGTTTAAAACTTATTCAAACACACAATGTGTATATTTGGTTGAGATGTTTTGAGAAACAAAAAAGTTTTTCATACTAAATGTTGTTTTCGAACCGATCGTTCCTATGGCAGCTATATGATAAAGTAGTCCGATTAAAACCAAATTTTTGTCAGCCTGTTTAAAACTTATTCAAACACACAATGTGTATATTTGGTTGAGATATCTTGAGAAACAAAAAAGTTTTTAATACTAAATGTTTATTTCCAACCGATCGTTCCTATGGCAGCTATATGATATAGTTATCCGATCCGGCCGGTTCCGACATATGTACTGCGTGCAGCAAAATGACGGACCTTTACCAAGTTTTATCAAGATAGCTTCAAAACTGAGAGACTAGTTTGCATAGAAACAGACGGACAGACGGACAGACATGGCTATATCGACTCAGCTCTTCGCCCTGATCAATAATATATATACTTTATGGGGTCTGTGAGGCTTCCTTCAATGCGTTACACATTTCGTGACAAAAATATAATACCCTCTGCAAGGGTATAATAATATTCGTGTGTTCTTTTCATGTATGTATTAGTGGTGAATTGATGTAGAATTTAATTTCGAGTATTCTGACTTACATACGCGAGACTTTTGTGGAATAGATCTTGTGATATTGTGATATTCGGCTGTATTCGGTTTAAATCTATGTGTTTCTTATTATGGTCATTTGTGTATCGTCCAGTGTCAAAATTATCAGCTACTCTCTGCTAACCTTTAATTTATTCCGATTTATAGGCACAATGTCAATCTTGAAAATGTCTTGCATACCCCAAACTTTTGTGGAATAGATCCTGTGATATTCGGCTGTATTCAGCTTAAATCTTTGTGTTTCTAATTATGGTCCTTTGCGCATTGTTCAGTGTCAAAATGATCTGCTACTCTCTGCTAACCTTTAATTTATTCCCATTAATAGGCACAAGGTCAATCTTAAAAAGCGCCCTATTTTCGATATGACGCAATGCAAACAACTATAGCCGAATAAAATTTTAAAATGACAGAATTGACCACTGTGCCACGCTTCGGTTTAAGGGATTGGAAAACAAAATCACAGAGATTTCTGTGGTACCCCTGAATATGTACACGAGGCTTATACGGAAATCCAAAAAGAAGCCATTCCTCTCATCCAGGGACCTTAAAAATTACATGAACGCATCACTTACTAGTCGTACTACACGCAATAGGCTAATATAGAATGATTTAAAGGCACATTCAGCAAGGAGAGTTCCTTTTCTCAACAAAAAGCATTTTGAGAAGCGAGTCTGCTTTGCAAAGAGACATGAAATCCGGAAAAAATGGAGAAATGTGCTTTGGTCCGACGAAACAAAGATAAATTTGTTTGGATCTGACGGAAGACCCCATGTGCGGCGCCCAAAAAATACTGCTTTCGATCCTAGGTATACAAAAAAGACCATTAAGCACGGGGGCGGTAATATAATGCTATGGGGATTTTTCTCCGCTTCAGGTGTTGGTCCGTTACATTGGATACAGGGCAATATGTGTGCCCCCGGACTTTGTCAACATACTTAACGAAGTTATGTTACCATATGCCGAAGAAAACATGCCGTTAAAGTGGGAGTTTATGCAGGATAACGATCCCAAACATTCGTCGAAACTGGCCAAAAAGTGGTTCCTTCACAATGAAGTGGATGTCATGGACTGGCCTGCTCAGTCACCTGACCTTAATCCTATTGAGAACTTGTGGGGAGTATTGAAAAAGAGGCTGAGTGGCTTACAAACCAAAAATAAAGATGTGGAAGAAAGTCCAGGAGGCGTGGTACTCAATTGATCCTGGAATATGCTCAAATCTCGTGGAGTCCATGCAGTTTGAAAAATCGTGGTCACACAACAAAATATTAAAGATATTAACATTTCAACATAAATTTTTCGAAACTAGTCAAATTGGATAAGATTAGTCATTTCGTTTCTATTATTATTTCCAGGCGAAAAAAAGAAACTGACTTTAATTTAAATTATTTTTTTAAGTGAATTAAAATAAAGCCTCTTTTGTTTTTAATTATGAAAGGCAGTTGTATTTATATTAAGGAAAAATAAGAAAATTAAACTCATTATGTGCGTTTCTATTATTTTTTCCATCACTGTATATTTAAGAACAGATCATATAAAACATTTATGTGATCCACCAGAGTATTTCGAATTCGACTTGCCCAAACTTAGTTAAACTTTTACTTCATTGTTACGTGTTAAATTTAAAATTTACAACAATTAAGTGATTAGTTTTTGGTATCGAAAGTTGATGCTTTGTTTCCCCATAACCACATATTGTTTTATGATATAAGTACAATAATATAACTTTATTTGTTTTCTTTGATTACCGTTTCGTAGCTTTCTCATTATTGTTATATTCATTTTCAATTTGATTTTCGATATCAGTTTACGGATAATCAACGGACCTCAATGTTAGCTTATTCTATTGGGGGTTTTCATTGATTATTGTTACTAATTTCGCTTTGATGGGAAGTGGATTTTTAGCTTGGCTGAGTCATATTTAAAATATACTTATATATGCATATGTATAGGGCAAATATATGTACAGTGTATATATATATATATGTTTTTGTTCAGCGCAAGGGGAGGCAAGTCTATCGATCATTGATTGAGTTGTTGCGTAATTTAAGAATTCAAATTTTAGTTTTGAACTCGATTAAAACCTGATAATGCACTATTTGTATTTGTGTCTGCTTTGCTGTCGTTGTTGAGGCACCAGAAATAAATAATAACTAATCAAAATAAAATTTAGAAAACGTATAAATGTTTGCACATACATATGTATTTGCGATATATTTTAAATATATTACACATATAATATATTTTCATGGATTTTTTTATTTTTGAAAAACGTAATTGCTTTTTTCTTACCTTCTTTCGCTTTTAAAGTTTACTTTTAAAATCAAATAAAATTTTATAACCATAATTATGTGTAACTATAAAAACTAAGTAAAATAGTGTTTTTCTCTGTGTTGTTGTTAACTGAATATTTAAATCTTATAAAACAGTACAAATTTGTATTTAAATTAGATTGAATAAAAAAAACATACTTATATTAAGTTTTTACACAATATAATTTTATGCTCTCTATGTATTTAGCTTAAGTTATTTATGCTTTTTACCTTATATACAAAAATTATGTTATTGAGACGCATTAAACACTTTGGCCAGCTAGAATATGTTAAAATTGCAAAACGATAAAAAAGGGATTTAACTAACGTAAATGTTAAGAAGCCATGTTTCAAACAAAAAACAAAATTCAACTACAAGTTTAAATGGCGCCAGGTAGAGGGAAGAATATTTACTTATAATCTAGCAAACATATAGATAAAAATATGTGGTGTAATATCAATTCAAACTAGGCATAAATATGAAGGTTAAAATGCCTACAACTTATAACTAATTGACAATTGAGCATAAGGAAAATAAGTATGTGGTGTGCATAATGTCTATAACAATCATTGTTATTGCCGTGGTTTTTGCTGTTCCTGCGGAAGGTTTTTTAAATTAAACAGCTAAATTGGTCGTAAATAATTCTAATAATAGTTGCTTATTTGGCCTGACTTTCATTTAGACATGTTTGGTAGTGATGCTGATGATATTGTTTTTGTTTTAGTTGTTCAAGTTGTTAAACTCAATATTGTTATATCTACTGTGACTGTGGATAGGAGACTGCATCGCGTAGGGTCTTAAGACCCGCTTGCACATAACGAAACACCTCATGCATGGTGCTATGCAGCGTCAGCGGTCCATTCTCATGATCCAATTTCCGAATAAAATCTGCAAAGATGATAATTATTATTTATTAGAATTATTATGGATTGATATCAGCTTTATTCTACATATCTTAAGAGATATGTCGTTTTTTCTCAAATGTCAAAATTTAGTTTTTTTTTTACCAATTCAAGAGTTTTTTTTTGTCACTTTTGAGATTAACTTTTTAATTAACTCAAATAAGTAATACACAAGAGAACTAACTTACTTTTCTTATGTTAGATGGAATTTTATGTCTTTGGTTTAGTAACTTGAGGTCGGTCTCTGAGGTGCTATGATTTTTGAATTAAGGCGGTCTTCTAGTTTAGACGCCCGATTTTGAACTGTTTTTTTTTAATAGTGGAAAAAAAAACATTTTTTTGTATTTGGTAAGGCCATTTATTATACCCTTGCATTAAGGAAGGCCTATGACTATATCATATAGCTGTCATAGGAACAATTCAACAACAATTAATCAACATTAAGTATGAAAGACTTTTTTTTTCTTGAGATATCTCAAAGAAAGGCACAGATTTTGTGTTTGGTACAGATTTATATAGCTTGACCAAATTTGGTGCAAATAGAACGATCGGTTCGAAATAACATTAGTCTGAAAAACTTTTTTGTTTTTTAAGATAACTTTGTGTAATTGGTATAGTTTCAAACAGCCTGACCAAATTTGGTACTAATGGGACTACTATATCATATAGCTGCGATAGGAACGATCGGTTCGAAATCAACATCTAACACTTTTTGTAAAAAATCTTTCGGCTTGTACAAGGCACTGCATGGGTATCCAAACTTTGGCGCGCCAAAGTTAGCTTGCGGTATACAGTCGAGTCCCGATAATTCAAAATGGCTAGGGAACCAAAATTTTTACGAATTACACAGGTATTCGCTTTATTTTAACGAATTTTGTTCAAGGGGACAGCATTTTGTACAAATTATAGAGATTTTTGATTTAGCGGGGGACGAAATATCACAATGGCGGGAGTATACTGTTTCGCAAAAAAAAACACAAACGGGGAATTAGTTAGCATGAATGCCTTTATCGCGTAAGCCTCCAGAAAAATAGATTTTTATTTTTTTTTGTAGTACAATTTACAAAAAAATAGTAAAAAAAAATGCAGTAAGCTACAGTGGAGCAAGCTCGACAGTAGGAGACCCAGTACTTTTTGAGTGCAAAGCGTTCACTAAAGATTGCTATTCAATGTTGTGTACCATCAATAGATGGCGCCACTCGATAAACATAGAGGCCGCTAGCGTCTCTTCTTCTTCCTTTTGCCTGTAACATTGTTAGTTGAATTACTTCCGCGTTTATCAACCGATTGGAATGAAATTTTTGGGACAGGTTTGGACTATAGTGAGTATTATATATACCAAAAATCAAGGCGCTAGTCTTAAAGGTTCTCTTGTAATTCGTCTTTAAAATTTTGTTTTTCAATTTCTAGGGGCGGAGGGGGGCGTGGCAAATATCTAAAACAAACTTGATCAATGCAAGATATAGATGAACCTTTATGCCAAATTTGGTTTCTCTAGCTTTTATAGTCTCTGAGATCTAGGCGACACAAAATCGGACAGACAGACAGACGGACAGACGGACAGACGGACATCGCTATATCGACTCGGCTGTTGATGCTGATCAAGAATATATATACTTTATGGGGTCTGCCACGCCTCCTTCTGCCTGTTACGCACATTTTTTTTGCACAAACTTAATAGACCCATTTGTACTTTTTTAAAGTACTGGGTCTAAAAAAAATGCACTATAAGCTGTTATTTAATGTTGCTTACCAGAAATTTTAATAGATGGCGCCACTACGAAGATATTCGTTGATAAACACAGGGGTCGCTAGCGTCTATTTTTCTTCCTTTTGCCCGTAACATTGTTAGTTGAATAATTTTCGCGTTTATTATCCGTTTGAAATAAATTTTTGTAATTCGACTTTGAAACTTTGTTTCAAATTTACGGGGGCGGAGTGGGGTGTGGAAAAATTCCAAAACAAACTCGTTCAATGCAAGGTTTAGATGAACATAGCTGCCAAGTTTGGTGTCTCTAGCTCTTATAGGCTCTGAGATCTAGGTGACACAAAATGGGACAGGCAGACAGACGGACATGGCTATATCGACTCGGCTGTTGATGCTGATCAAGAATACATATGGGGTCGGTCACGACTCCTTCTGCCTGTTACGCACCCATTTGTACTTTTTTAAAGAACTGTGTCTAAAAATATCGCAAAATAACTACCAAGTAACATAAACAAAGGGAAAAAAAGAGACGCTAGCGACCTTTGTGTTTATCATCTGATAACAACATACGCAACTTTGAAGAACAACACAAAGAACGCGTTGCACTCAACAATTTCTTTAATTGACGAGCTTGCTCCACTGTAGCTTACTGAATTTTTTAGACCCAGTAATTTAAAAAAGTGCAAATGGGTCCATTAAGTTTGTGCAAAAAAAAAAAATGTGCGTAACAGGCAGAAGGAGGCGTGGCAGACCCCATAAAGTATATATATTCTAGATCAGCATCAACAGCCGAGTCGATATAGCCATGTCTGTCTGTCTGTCCGTCTGTCCCTTTTTTGGACACCTATATCTCAGAGACTATAAGAGCTAGAGCTACCAAATTTGGCATGTACGTTCATCTATATCTTGCATTAAACGAGTTTGTTTTAGATTTTTGCCACGCCCCCTCCGCCCACGTAAATTTGAAACAAAATTTCAAAGTCGAATAACGAAAGCTCCTTTAATGCTAGCGATATGATTTTTGGCATACATGATAAACTCTATAGTCCAATCCTGTCCTGAAAGTTTTATGCGGATCGGATAATAAACGGATAGTATACGGCTTATCAAAATTTCGAAAATATGAACACCTAGATCTCAAAAACTATAAGAACTAGAGACACCAAATTTGGTATGTAGGATCATCCACATCTACCATTGATCAAGTTTGTTTTAGATTTTTGCCACGCCCCCCTCCGCCCCCGGAAACTAAAATACAAAATTTCAAAGCCGAATTAAAGAAGCCCCTTTAATGTTAGCGCCTTAATTGTTGGTACATATAATATACACTATGATCCAAACCAGTCCAGAAAATTTCATTCCAATCGGATGATAAACACGGAAGTTATTCAACTAACAATGTTACAGGCAAAAGGAAGAAGAAGACGCTAGCGACCTCTGTGTTTATTAACTTCGTAGTGGCGCCATCTATTGTTTGGTACGCATTATTGAAGAACAATCAATAGTGAACGCTTTGCACTCAAAAAGTACTGGGTCTCCTACTGTCGAGCTTGCTCCACTGTAGCTTACTGCATTTTTTTAATTAATATTTGTATGATTTTTTTGACGTTAGGCTGGATGCATGTTTTTTTTATGTAAATCTATAAGAAAATTAAGTCTGGACTAGTCAGAGACCGAAAATTAGATAAAAAGATGAAGCAACGCACTTTGTATACAAGCTTTTGACCACCTCTGTATGTGTTTGATCTTACCTATATGATTGCCGGAGCGCACCAATCTGTCGGCTTGATCCCATAGCTCATGGGCGCTATTTACATATGTGAGATACTCATTCTGCTTGCACAACTGATTGTGTATGTCTTGAGGCACTATTTTGCCGGGCGGCGTATTTGAACCGGAACCCTAAAAGCAGCAAAATTAAAATAGTTTAAATTTATAGCTCTAGCTATTACACTAGCAACAGCCAAAACTCCTCCTAGCCAAAGATCACATTTTCTGATATGTATTAATGATGCCGAAATTAATTAGGCGTCGTTCAAGGTATTACTCATTGGAATCGTAGGTAAGAAAGCGAAGTAACATTTTATAGCTAGGCATAGTTTTTGTTAAAATGTATGACTCCCTTGTCAAATGACTCCTTTCTATGCAAACTAATCTTTTAGTTTTGAAGCTATTTTGATGAAACTTGGTACAAGATTTTATTGTTGCATGCAGTACCTACAGGGGTGGTCACAAGTATATACACAAAACTAAAGTTAAATCTACTCAATATATTGGTGCAAAAAGTTTCTCCAAACTAAATTAATAAGAGGAGGAAAAATTAATAATTAAAGAGGAAAAAGTGGCTAAAAAAGTAATTGTCAGCAATTTTCAAAAAAACATTAAAAATATAAACAAAGATTGTTGAAACAATTTTCTTGCAGTCAATTTCAATTTTGTTTGGAGAAACTTTTTGCACCAATGTATTGAGTATTTAAAAGACCTTTCCATTGATACCAAAATGTACAAGAAAAACCTTCAAATTATGAGTAGATTTAATTTTTTTTTTTGTTTTGTGTAAATACTTTTGACCACCTCTGTAATATGATATTATAGCTACCATAGGAACGATCGCTTATAAATCAACACTTAGTAAGAAAAACTTTTTGGTTCCTTAAGATGTTTTAACCAACTGACCTGTTTTCTGTTTGGTATAACTCTAAATAGACTGACCAAATTTGGTTAGAGTCGGATCACTATATCATAGGAACGATCGGCTATAAATCAACATTTAGTATAAAAAACTTTTTTGTTTCTCAGGGTAACTCAACCAAACTCAAACATTGTGTGTTCGATATAGCTTTATTCAAATTTGAACAAAATCGGACTACTATATCATGTAGCTGCTATAGGGCCGATCTGTTACTGTTACTTTGCTTTCTTACCTACGATTTCAACCGGTAATACCTTGAACGATGCCTAGCTAATGCCTCTAGCCATCATACTTTTAAAATAAAAAGGACCCAATTTTTATTTAATTTTCCTTGAATTTTAAAGTCAAAATCTCAAGATAAAAAAGAAAAGAAATAAAAATTTTTTGTTTAATTTAAAAATATATAAATATTTGTTATGCTATTGATTTACATTAAAAACAATATATTAGTGATTAGTAGATATATTCATTAGTTTTCAGAGGCTGTTTTTTAACATCGGTCGTGCCGTTTTCGAGAAACGATTTAAAATGTAAGGGCACCTCATGAAAAAATTTAAAAAACGTAAAGTACAGCATTACCTGTGAGCAAACTGAGTTCGATGGTGATATGGAGGATGGCGTATTTCCATTTAAAATATCTCCCCTGCCCAATCGAAAGAATTCCGAGCAATTAGCAATGGTAACGCGACAATTGGCACGTCGCAGTTTGTAAAGCTTTAGCGATATCAATGATTGGCACCGCAAACTATGATCAAATTAAATTTAATATTAATATTTAAATATGTCTGTTTTAATTTACATACTCACCTTAGTATGCCCACAATATTGTGCGATTCGTGCCTGCCATTTGTTGCTTGCTGATAAGGTCTATTTTTTGAGGAAATGTATCTATAAATTAAAAAAAAAATATTTTTAACTATTTAAATAGAGTAAACAGAACTTACTTTATTAGTGATAGTGTATCCTTGTACAATGTCCAGGTGGCCTCACTGTTGCCACGTTCCATGGCATCAGCGGTTAGCAAAAAATAAACAATAGCCTCCAGGTACAGCGTCATCTGCATGAAGGAATCACGTTCCGAGTCTGCTGCGCGCTTTCGTTTAATTGCCTCCTGCAGCAGCAGTTCGTTTTTCCTACGGGAAACAAAAGAAATTGTTATAAATTCTAGCTAAAAATAATGTACAGTGTTTGATCCAGACTTGTGTTCGACTGTTAATTAGCGAATGTACATAAAAACAGACTTTCCAAAATATACGGTTTCGAAAAAAAAGTAAAAAACAATTTAAATTGCAATAGAACTTACATATATGTGTAAATGCCAAAAAAGAGCATGCCCTGTTGATAAACAAAAATGTAAGTTCCAGAAAATCTTCCTTTCGAACGAGTTCTAACGTTCTTTTTAGACCCTGTACTTTAAAAAAGTTCAAAGAGGTCTCTTAAGTTTGTGCAAATTTGCGTAACAGGCAAAAGGAGGCGTGGCAAACCCCATAAAGTATATATATTCTTGATCAGCATCAACAGCCGAGTCGTTATAGCCATGTCCGTCTTTCTGTCTGTCCCATTTTTGAGTTCCTACATCTCAGAGACTATAAAAGCTAGAGACACCAAATTTGGCATGTATGTTCATATACATATATCTTGCATTGATCAAGTTTGTTTTAGAACTTGGCCACGCCCCCCTCCGCTCCCGGAAATTGAAAAACAAAATTTTAAAGTCGAATTACAAGAGCACCTTTAATGCTTTTGGGCAACAGCGTATATTACATGTACCAAAAATCAAGGTGCTGGCATTAAAGATGATCTTGTTGTTAGACTTCAAAATTTTAACTTTCGGCTTACGGGGCGGAAGGAGGTGGGGCAAAATTCTAAAACAAACTTGATCTGGGCGGACAGACGAACATGGCTATATAGAATCGGCGTTTGATGCTGATCAAGAATATATACTTTATGGGGTCTGCCACGCCTACTTCTGCCTGTTATGCACATTCTTTTTCACAAACTTCCGATTTCGATTTTCGGAGTCAAGGACAGCGACGCCACATTTTTAGACCCAGTACTATCAAAAAGTACAAATGGGTCTATTACGTTTGTGCAAATGTGCGTAACAGGCAGAAGGAGGCGTGGCAGACCACATAAAGTATATAAATTCTGATTGGCATGAACAGCCGAGTCGATATAGCCATGTCCGTCTGTTTTTTTAAACTAAGCATTCAAAAAAAAAACAGTAATATACAGTGGAGCAAACTCGACTTGTGTGTATGAGAGAGCAAAAAGTATTGAAAAGCGAACCCATTTTCTGAAAGTGTGAATGCAACGCGTTCACTAAAGATTTTTCTTCAAAAGACGGCGCCACTTAACAGATATCAGTCGATATACACAGAGGTCGCTAGTATGTACAATGCGTTGAAGTGCTATCGCCTCTTCTTCTTCCTTTTGCTCTACGCTGTGTAACATTGTTATTTGAATAGCTTCCGCGTTTATAATCCGATTGGAATGAAATTTTCAGGACAGATTTGGACAGTAGTGTATATTATAAGTATCAAGGTGCTAGCATTAAAATTGCTCTTGTAAATGGACTCCGAAATTTTGATTGGCAAAATTCCGAAACAAACTTGATCTAGGCCAGAAAAAGATGAGCCTACATACACAAGTTTGGTTTCTCCAGCTCTTATAGTCTTTGAAATCTAGAAGCTCATATTTACGAAATTTCGAACAGCCGTAAACTGCCCGTTTATTTTCCGGTCAGGATGAAATTTTTTGGAACGGCTCGGATTATAGAGATTATCATGTCTGCCAAAAATCATATCGTCTTGTAAGTTGCTTTTTAAATTTGCTCTTTCAATTTTCGTGGGCGGAAGAAGGCGTAGCCAAATTCTAAAGTAAACTTGATCAATGCAAGATATAAATGAACGTACATGCCAAATTTGGTATCTCTAGCTCTTATAATATTTTTGAGATCTAGGTGACACAAAAAGAGACAGACAGACGAACATGGCTATATCGACTCGGCTGTTGATGCTTACCAAATATATATATACTTTACTGGGTCTGCCACGCCTCCTTCTTCCTGGTACGCCCATTTTTTTTGTATTTTTTTTAAAGTAGAGGGTCTTAAAATCAAAGTACTGGCATTAAAGGTGATCTTGTAGTTGGATTTCGAAATTTTGATTGGTGATGAAGGAGGTGTGGCAAAAATATATTTTGTACGGTTAATTAATGTGTGTACTAGGTCACTTGAAAAGATTTGAAAGCGACATACTTCGTTTGCGCCTTCATAGATAGACCTTAGAGTTTAAACGTGGTCGTACGATTGCCAATGATGATCAACCTTCTAGACGGCCAAAAACTGCAGCTGATCAAGAAATTATTGAACATGATATGGTTATAGCAGACAGACGATTAGCACTGATTTAAATAGCAGAGGCTGAAGCATCTCAGAGTATCGGATGTTTCAGATTTTGAAGAACGAATTAGCGTTGAGCATGCTAATGGCAAGATGGACGCCGCATTTCTTAAATTCGGTTCAAAAACGCATTTCAATGCAATTGTGCCAAAAGCATTTGGATCGTTTTCAAAAGAATAAAGCCGATTTTGAGAGTCGAGTTGTTACTATGGATGAAGCTCGGACTTACCACTATGACCCATGACTATGATGAGAAAGGAATGTTGTTAATTGACTACTTGCAAAATGGAAAACAATGTCAGGGGAATACTACTGCAGTCTTTTGGACCAGCTGGAAGCGATGATTTGTGAAAAAAGACCTGGTGTAGCTAAGAAAAAAAATCCCATATCATCAAGAAAATGCTTCGGCCCACAAAGGTGCTTTGGCGATAGAAAAATTGCGTGAATTACATTATGAATTGTTGGCACATCCACGCATTTGATCCCACAACTTAAAAAATTTCTAGTTGGGAACCGTATTCTTTAAATGGTGAAATGATACTTGCAGTAAATGAGTACTTTAAAGGCCTTCCAGAAGAACACTTCAGAGGGTGGGTAAACGGGATGGAAAATCGGTGAAAAAAATGTATTGAGCTCAGAGGAAATACACTGAAGAATATATGTAGTTTAACCCATTTATTCATTTTGTTACATTTTCGCTTTCAAAACTTTCCAAGTGAACAAGTATATATAATTTACATGTATTCATGTCGAAACGCGTAGGAGAACAGTTTTTAATAATGAAAATAAAATAATATTAATAAAACGGACAAGTCGGCCTAACACACTCGCTTTGAGGATATACACAAAATTTTTAAGAACAGGCTGATTTTTTATGCCATATTTTATGGTGCTTCAACCATGTTTTTAACTGTGTTCACTCTGTATAAATGATTAGTTAGCAGACTGCTTATTGTCTCGCTGCTAATTAAATCAAACAGAGTTTTCACAACCTAAATGTTACTTATCTACTTACATTGGGTCATTACTGGCGGGCTCTTCTTCGTTGTCAAAGTGGGAGCGGTAAATGAGACGTGGTGCTGACGGAAGCTCGACGAGTGGTGATATCGTTTGCACCGCTTCAGTGCAGGTGGCTGGCAGTTGTGTGGTCTGCGCAGCTGTCTGTACAGCAGTAACATTGGGCGAAGTAACAATTGTTGCTGCTGTGGGATGTAGCTGCTGTGACTGCAACTGTTGCTGCTGCTGTGTTTGTTGTGGTAACTGCTGCATTTTGTTGGGACTGCCATTGGCTATTGAAGTCTCCTGATGCAGCAACTCGAGCTTATCTCGGGATAACCGCTCATGATTGTTGGCGGGCATTATCACTGGCACTGTCAAGAAATCTTTGCTCTGCTGATCTGTTTTCTCCTTTTTTCGTTTTTTCTCCTTGTAGGGACTTGAGCTGGAGCTGGAGCTTCGTTTGCGTCTTCTTCCAGCGGTAGGCAACTCCTGTTTTAGCATAAATTCCTGTTTGACGCTATTGTTGTTGTTTGTCAGTTTATATTTCGCCTCGGAACCGGCATCCAGCTCCGGCTCCGGTTTCACACCACGCTCAAACTTTACGCCGCTAACATGCAAATTTCCTCCGCTTCCTGCAGCGTAACCATTGGGGGTATATGATTGTTGATCTTTTGGGGTGCGTGCTCCATCCGCTGATCGACTGCTCAGATGTCCATTTGATTGTGACTTCCTTTCCTGTTGGTGCTGCTGCTGATGTGTTTGCTGCTGCTGATGATGCTCTGGTGTTACATGACGACAACTATTTTTATACCATTCCGGAAGTACTCTAGCTAATTTTGTGAGCGAGATTTTGCACATGAGGGAGGTGAGATGCGGGGTTGTGGTGCGTGCGGGAGATGCCAAGTTATCGCCCAATACCTGTATGGGCGTAGCACGCGCCTTCGGCTGCTGTTGTTGTTGTTCTTGTTGCTGCTGTTGCTCCTCGGATTGATCGATGATTACAACTTGTCCTTGCTTTTTGGCACCGCCTTCCTTGGGATTGAAGATGCGCGTCAATGTGCAGATCTTCTTCTTATCACTCTTACGCTTGCTACTCCCACGATGAGTCTCATCCTCATCGCTGCTGCTGCCGCTGCTGCTGTTGCTGCTGCTGCCACTGCTTCCAGAACTGCTGCAATCACTGCTGCTCAATCGCTGGCTGTTGTGTTGTTGCTGTGGATGTTGCTGCAGCTGTGCTGTAGATTGCTTGTGTGGGTGAAACACAAATGATTGCTGCTGCAGAAGATTTTG
The DNA here is from genome assembly GCA_035044365.1 of Drosophila neotestacea. Taxonomy (NCBI): domain Eukaryota; kingdom Metazoa; phylum Arthropoda; class Insecta; order Diptera; family Drosophilidae; genus Drosophila; species Drosophila neotestacea. The sequence goes on from JAWNMD010000156.1 coordinate 41,359, forward strand.
CTTTGGCTGCTGTATTAGCAACAGTCCCTCTTTTTGTTGTCGTTGCTCCTCTGTCTCACTGCTGCTGCTATTGCTGCTGCTGGCGGCGCTATAGCGTTGCTTTGTCGTGTGGCTGCTACAGAGCTTATTGATTTTGACTATTCGCTTCTTGGCAGGATTATGTGTTGGTGACACAACAGATGTTGCTGCCTCTGCAGTTAGTGCAACTGTTGTTGTTATTGCTACACCAGTTTCTGTATTGCTGCCGCTGCTGCTGCTGGACTTTGTGCTACAACTGCTGCTGCTTTCATAATCGCTGCTGTCCATTGCAGACACAGATGGCGGTAACAATGTTGTTGTTCCAACTGTTGCTGCTGATAGTGTCATAGCATGCGATTTCTTGGTGGGAGTATTGCCATTGCTGCTGCTGTTACTGGAGTGTTCACGCTTTCGACTGGCAGCAGCGACTGTTACCACTGGTGTGCTGCACGTTGATTTGGACAACGGTTTCTTGGCCGCTGTCAACGTTGGTCCTTTTGCTTGCGAGCTACTGGCCGAAGCGCTGCTTAAGTTGCCACTTTGTTGCAGCTGAGGCTGTGCTTGCTTTCTAGGCCTGCCACGTCCCTTTTTGATGGCAGGCAACGCAGCATCAACAGGCAAAGTTGTATCAGCAGCTGTGCCTGCTGCAGCAGCAACTATTCCTGACAGTTCCAGGGCATGCTTTTTGCTGCTGCTCATAGATTCATCCTCATCGCTAGAGTTCATAGTTGGAGCCGTTGCCACCGACACTTTCTTCCTGCGTGAACGTTTCTGTCGCGGCTTTGGTGACGCGGGCAATGGGCCAATTGGCGTCAATGTCACGCTATTTGGCGGTGCCCTGTGTTGCGGTGTTTGCGGCACACGCATCACGGTTGTAATTGCTGCGGGAACACCAGGTAATTGCAGAGTTTCTCCAGGTCCTGGCAGGGGCAATACTTCGCTGCTGCCGCCAGCGCTGTCAGAACTGGTGCTTCCGCTAATGCTGCCACTGTTGCTTCCACTTTCGGTGCTGCCCGTGTCCGACAAACGCGACTCGCGTTTAATTTGGTTTTTTGACAAGGCACCCAACTGTTGCTCCTGCTCAAAGGTCTCCTTCTTCACCGTTACACTGAGTCCAACTCCATAACGTTGTTGTTGCTGCTGTTGCTCCTCGTTATCCTCGTCATTCTCAACCTCGAGATGACGCGTCGCATCGGCCAATTTCTCGTTCTTCACAATTGCCGTGGTCACCTCAATGGACTCGGGTATAATTTGTGCTCCTCCTGGCAATATGCCTGGCACCTTCATGCTCACATTTCCCATTGTAGACGCCCCTCCTGGAGAGACGCTTTCCGTTGGCGCTTGATTTGCGGGCTTCGGAAAGAAACGACTCAACGTCCAACGATTGCTGTCTGTCGGTGAAGGAGTTTTGTTTGAGGAACTTGAACTACTCATTGTACCCATCCCAGAACTGCTTGAGCCTCCACCTCCTACACCGCAAATTGTATTCCCTGCGGAATTAACTGCAACACTTGACCCACCTAATCCACTGGAGGTCAACAGCCCACTGATGGTATTCGGGCCACTTGCAATTATCGTCTGACTGTATTTCTTTTTGTTTCCATTTACCGTTCCTGTTAGTTGTCGCTGTTGTTGCTGGTGCTGTTGTTGTTGATGAGGCATCAGCTGTTGCTGTTCTTGACTTTGCTGCAGCGCCTGCTGTTGGTGCAGATCTCCTTTACTGCTGACCTCACTGCCAGATTCACTGGAATCCGATTCGGAGCTGTTGCTGCTGTTGCCCGCTGATCGACTACGCAGAGTGAAAGAGACATATTACTTTACCAGGTCCTGCCAAACGGTTACCAGCCAACTTACCTATCCTTTTTACGCTCATCATCGGATTCAGAGAGTTCCAAATCGTTTTCGAGACTGCAATAAAATAATAAAAAAAAAAAAATGCATCGTTATTCAAGTATTATAATAACTAGACCTCAGACTTTGCATATTTGAATATTTTTGAAGGATTACAATAAGACAATTCTGAAAACACCAAAGTTCGTTTTATTGAAAATAGAGTTGAAAACAATATGCATATTGTTAAATATGAAAAAATTTTATATTGATCAGATCAAAAACTTGGGGTATAAATAATATAAAAGCGATTCAAAGGGTGGTATATTGAAATTTTATTAAGTTTTATCAGATATTAAATAAGATGAAATGATACATAATACGTACGATATTTTATATGCTTAGAAATTATTCCAAATAATTAGTATTACAATAGACAACCATAATTTTCTCAAAATTATTAAGTGAGAGGCTTTGACGGTTGTCTTAAAAAATCATTTTGTAAGCGGAAAAGCTTCTTTCCACGTCACAGGAAGTAATTGTAGCAAATTTATATTTAATGATATTTTCCTTTGAGCCCGGTTCAAGTCCAGACATATCTTTCGAATTTAGATTTAGAAAATCATTTATTTTTAAAGTGATATTAAAGTCTAGATTTTTTTACAAAATGGCTTTAAATTTAACTTTTAATTCTATTTCAAAATCACCACTTTTGCTATAAATAATATTTTCAGCTTTCTCAAATAAATTCATTGTCTTTGCTAGTGATAGACCCATCGCTTCCAATGAATTTATGATTTCGGCCAGTTTATCACAATTTGATTATATATATCTATATATATATATATAACTCTATGTCCTAATTGACTGACTGACGAGACATCAAGCTGTAGGCCAAACTGTTCAAGATATTGAGCTGAAATAGCTCACAACATAGCTGAGACATAATTATCGTTCAATAAGACGTGATTTTTTGATATTCCCACTGGAAGGGGTTAAAATGGGGGGTCAAAGGTCAAAATTGCTTAGTATGAAAATTTTGCTTTGATTTTTGAGCTATCTCAACCAAACTCACAGGTTATGTATTTGTTACTTACTGCTACATCCTGAGAAAATTTGGTCAAGATCGGAAGACTGTATTATATAGCTGGCATAGGAACAATCAGATGCAAAAAAAACATTAGTTTGTTGTTTTTGGGGCTATCTCTTGGGGCTATCTCAACAAAACTCGCAGATTATGTATGTATGTGGGCAAACCCCATAGTATACATATATATATATATATATATATATATATATATATATATATATATATATATATATATATATATATCCCGGTATAGTTAGGGATTTTTTATCTGATTTTTTTTTGTGTTTTTAGCACTTAAGTACAAAATATGAAAAAGTGTCAGCCTTACGATAGTCACTTACAAACAAATCAGAAAATGTGGTGGCGTATCGATTGCTTTTCTCGATATACGCTAATGTCATCACTCGTTTAGTGTTTCCATCTCTGAATCAAAAGAGCGCGTAAATTGTAAGCAAGTTTTGATATGCCGAAAGATTATTAGCAAAAATGCCGATGAGTTCAAGTCATGGATTCGCAGGGATGACACAGACCAGCAGAGGGTTTATTGCAACTATTCAAGACCACTATTACTACCAAGCTAAGTGATCTGCGAGCTCACGCTGCAACAAAGAAGCACACAAGTCAAATGAGTGGCTTTACCCAGGCGAACAAGCTCAACTTTGCAAGTGCATCCGAAAATTATAATGTGCAAATTAAGGAAGCATCACTGTGCCTTTTTATTGCACAGCATACAGCAATGGCCCAAATTGACCACTTGGGGAGCCTGTGCAAAAAACAATTTAACGAGGCGAATATAAATCTGCACCGGACCAAATGCACCAACATTTTAAAAAATGTATTAGGACCACACTTTTCTGAAGACTTACGCGAAGATATCGGCGAATCAAAATTCAGAGTCCTCCTCGACGAGTCCACAGACATAAGCGTTACAAAAGTTCTAGGTATGTATTATTCACATAGTTTTTTATAAGAATTACTTTTATTGAATTAAATATTAATTTAATTTATTATGTGAATGTATATATATTTATGTAGGTGTGGTCATCAATTATTTTTCGGTGCGGCGGGGTGTATTCGTCTCTTCGTTTTTAAAAATTGTTGCTTTAGGAAGGGGAAATGCCGAAGCCATTGTCGATAGCGTCAAAAATGTATTGTCTTTCTATAAATTAGATATTAAAAATCTCATTGGTATTGGGGCAGACAATGCCAATGTCATGACAGGCAGAAACCATAGTGTTTTCACAGAGTTAAAAAAAGAAACTCCAACGCTAATTTTGATAAGATGTGTGTGCCATTCTGTGCAGCTGGCTATTAGTCAAGTATGAAAACATCACCTCACAGAGAATTTTTAATCAATGAAACGTTTAACTGGTTTTCAAAAAGCTCAAGCCGTCAAACAGAATATCAAAAAATTTATAAATGTTTAAACGATGATAAGGTATTTCAAACTGTTGTTACAGACATTTGAATTTCTGTCTTAACATTTATGTATTGTTTTTTAAGTGTTCGTGGGTATTCCGTTTATTAACTTTGTTGTACCCATTATGTACTGTTTGTTCTGTGTGAATTGTCCTGCATGTTGTTTTTAACAAAGTGAATTATTGTTTCAATAACATTTCAGCTGGCTATTAGTCAAGTATGTAAACATCACCTCACAGAGAATTTTTAATCAATGAAACGTTTAACTGGTTTTCAAAAAGCTCAAGCCGTCAAACAGAATATCAAAAAATTTATAAATGTTTAAACGATGATAAGGTATTTCAAACTGTTGTTACAGACATTTGAATTTCTGTCTTAACATTTATGTATTGTTTTTTAAGTGTTCGTGGGTATTCCGTTTATTAACTTTGTTGTACCCATTATGTACTGTTTGTTCTGTGTGAATTGTCCTGCATGTTGTTTTTAACAAAGTCAATTATTGTTTCAATAACATTTTTATTGTATAAATTATAATTATGTATATATTTTAATTATGTAAATGTTTTCTAAAAGGTTCCTTTGACAATACCCAGAGTCAGCGACACAAGGTGGTTGTCGATTGAAATGGCAGAATCGAGAATATTGGATCAGTGGGAAGAGCTGAAATTGCCCTTTGGCTTAGCTGCAACCAACGAAAAATGCTTTAAAGCGCAAATGCTGCACCAGCAATTCAGCGATGACGTTAATTATCTCTACCTGATTTTTTAAAGCCAATTCTTTGCGACTTACAAAAGGTGAACAAGTCAATGATTAATGATTTGGAGTTTGCCACAAATTCTCTAAAGAAAGGAGTTATACCACCAGGAGTTGAATTTGATATATTTGAAACTGACGATATTGAGAGGTATGCGGACACAACTCTCCAGAAGGGCTACGAAAAAAAAGGTAAAGTCCCTGAATATAAATCAAAATAAAGAAAAAGAAATTCGGGACCGCTGCACAGATTTTACAATTGAATTGATTAAACAATTAAAACAGATGTAAGCAATTTTGTGTTATTTTTTTATGAGCGACTAAATAATTTGGTTATTACTTTTAGGCTACCGGATAACTTTAAACTTCTTAAGCAGACTGATGCTTTTTCCGTCACCAAGATATTGTGCGCGGTGAAGAAAAGTATCACAGAAATTTTGGAGTTCCTGGAAGTCAAGAGCGCCAATACAACAACATCAATTTGATCAAGTGGGACATCAGCGACACAAACAAATTTTGGTTTGAGGTGCTAAACTTTAGTTTAGTTAGTCCACTTTTTAGTGGAAACCGCAGATTTTTTGAGTTGGCAACTGTGGCCATCCAAATGTTGTGTTTGCTCTGGTCAAACGCGGAAATTGAAAGGGCTTTTAGCCAGGTAAACCTAATCAAATCCAAATTAAGGAATTCGATGGGCTAAAGGTAAGGTAAAGTGTTTATTTCAAGCAAAAGATATACTGTATTCATTATTATTTCAATATACAGATACGGTTTGCGAAGAATCGGAAAATGCTGCGTCGACTATGAAGTGCCTGCAAAATATCTGCGCATGATAGGCACTAATACGTCCTACGCAAATGAAGAAGACCAAGAAGATATTGATAAAATAATGGAAATCTTAAAAAAAAAATAAAATAAAATAAACTGTTATTTTTATGAGATTTCGTTTATTTGATCAATTTTTTAAAGCTTTATTTTGTATTTTTTTATCATTGTTTTCAGCTTTTTTCCCATTCTTCCCGTCAAAAACTGCATTTTTTGCTGGTCAAAAAAGCGCAACTATTGAAAAGTACACGTAAAAAAAAATTTTTTGATGAAATTTGGGAAGAACTTTTCTTTTTCGTTGAAAATTGTGATGGTGAACAATTGAATTTATAATTCCCGCTTTATTTTTAGAAATGACACAAGGTCTGGCTATAGCTGTGAGAAGTGTTCCCTATTTTCACTCCACATTTCTCCCCGAGATTTCAGCGAGCGTAGCGAGCCGGGGGTTGGCGAGCGAAGCGACCAGGGGGCAAATACCTTAGTATGCTTATATAGTAGTGATGTAAATCCAAACTGAACATCGGTTTAAAAATCGGATTCTTAAAATCGCCTATGTAAAAATCGATTGATCGAAACATCGGAAATTTCGACATCGATTGATCGATTTTTCAAATGCATATAGATTCACAGAAAAGTTCTTGGTCACTTTAACACATAACACATTTATATAATTTTAAATTACGAAAATGATTATTTCTATTGTTGTTTTTTTTTTTGTAAGATTTTTTGACTTTAAAACTCATGGAAAATTACAAAAAAATACAGTAAGCTACAGTGGAGCAAGCTCGACAGTAGGAGACCCAGTACTTTTTGAGTGCAAACCGTTCACTATTGATTGTTCTTCAATAATGCGTACCAAACAATAGCGCCATCTACGAAGTTAATAAACACGGAGGTCGCTAGCGTCTCTTCTTCTTCCTTTTGCCTTTAACATTGTTAGTTGAATAACTTCCGTGTTTATCATCCGATTGGAATGAAATTTTCTGGACAGGTTTGGACCATAGTATATATTATACATACCAATAATCAAGTCGCTAACATTAAAGGGGCTCCTTCAATTCGGGGGCGGAGGGGGCGTGGCGAAAATCTAAAACAAACTTGATCAATGGGAGATATATATGAACCCACATACCAAATTTGATGTCTCTAGCTGTTATAGTCTCTGAGATCTAGGTGTTCATATTTTCGAAATTTCGATCAGCCGTATACTATCCGTTTACTATCCGATCCGGATAAAACTTTCAGGACAGGATTGGACTATAAAGTTTATCATGTGTGAAAAAAATTATATCGCTAGCATTAAAGGTGCTTTCGTTATTCGACTTTGAAATTTTGTTTCAAATTTACGGGGGCGGAGGGGGCGTGGCAAAATTCTAAAACAAACTTCATCAATGCGATATACAGATGAACCTTCATGCCAAATTTGGTGGCTCTAGCTCTTATAGTCTCAGAGATATAGGTGTTCAAAAAAGGGACAGACAGACGGACAGACAGACGGACATGGCTATATCGACTCGGCTGTTGACGCTAATCAAGAATATATATACTTTATGGGGTCTGCCACGCCTCCTTCTGCCTGTTACGCACATTTTTTTTGCACAAACTTAATGGACCCATTTGTACTTTTTTAAAGTACTGGGTCTAAAAAGTGACGTCCTTTTTGTTTTTAAAGATAAATGGCTAGGGGCATTAATTAGGCGTCGTTAAGGTACTACTCATTAAAATCGTTTGTAAAAAAGCGAAGTAACAGCCTTTTATAGGCAGACATGTTTTTCACAAAATTTTTCATTTTATTGCGGAATCCTGACTTTAAGTCCAGAAAATCCGTCCCGAATTAATTTTTCTGGCTGTTCGACTTTAAAATCACATGCATTTCTGATTCAAGACTCTCGCAAGGTAGTGGTCGTTAAAAAAAATTCAGAAACGCCCAATTTCTACGATACAATGATCCGGGCAGAGAGTAAAATTCGGCTTTTGACCGATCGGTCCTATGTCAGCTTTATGATAGATATAGTAGTCCGATTTTGTTTAAATTTGTTCAGATAGTGTAAAGCTATATCGAACACACTATCTGTAAGTTTGGTTGAGTAACCTTGAGAACCAAAAAAGTTTTTCATACTATATGTTGATTTATAGCCGATCGTTCCTATGGCAGCTGTATGATATAGTAATCCGATTTGCACCAAATGTGGTCAGACTATTTGAAACTGTACCAAACACACAATGTGTGAGTTTGGTTAAGATATCTTAAGATACAAAAAAGTTTTTCATACAAAATTTTGATTTTAAACCGATTGTTCTAATGGCAGCTATATGAAATAGTGATCCGACACTAACCAAATTTGGTCAGTCTATGCAGCTATACCAAACAGAAAACAGGCGAGTTTGGTTGAAATATATAAAGGAACCGAAAAGTTTTTCTTACTAAATGCGGATTTATAACCGATCGTTCCTATGGTAGCTATATGATATAGTGATCCGATCAGGTTGGTTTCGACATATTTACTGCATGCAAGAATAAAACGGACTAGTACCAAGTTTCATCAAGATAACTTCAAAACTAAGAGATTAATTTGCAGAGAAAGGAGTCATTTGACAAGGGAGTCATTAATTTTAACAAAAAACATACCTAGCTATAAAATGTTGTGACTTCGCTTTCTTATCCACGATTTAAATGAGTAATATCTTAAACGAACTAATTAATGCCTCTAGCCATCTAATTTTTAAAAACAATAAAAGCTAATTTTTTTTTTGTTTTCATCATTTAAACTTAAAAAATATATTTGTTAAACTATTGATTTAAATTAAAAACAATGCACGGATGATTAGTAGGTACATTCAATATCTTTTGGAATCTTGTAAGCTTTTTAAGATTGGTTGCGCCGTTCTCGAGATATGATGTAAAATGTACGAGCCCAAAAAAAAATCGCTGGAAAAATAACGCTTAAATTAAAAAATAAATTAAAAAAAAAAACTACACCTATGAACATTTTTTAAAGTCGATTTTCGGCATCAGGGGGCCCATATGTATCAGAAAATGTGATTTTTGGCCAGGGGGAGTTTTTTTTAGCTATAATGAGCCGTGAACCTAAGGTTCGGGTTCGAGCCTTCGTTCAATGTTATAAATTTTTCTTGCTTTTATTATTGCTACCTTTTTACTTGATGCATACTTTATAATAATAATTTGAGTTGATTTGATTTGTTTTTTGGAAGGGGTGATTCGAACTTGCTCGAACACCCCCGTTGCGGCTATTAGCCATGTCCGTCTGTCTGTCCGTCTGTTTCTATACAACTAGTCTCTTAGTTTTAAAGCTGTCTTCAGCATGTGCAGCACGTAGTGCATATGTCGGAACCGGCCGGATTGGATAACCATATCATAAAGCTGCCGAAAGAACGATCGGTTCGAAATCAACATTTAGTATGAAAAACTTTTTTCTTTCTCAAGATATCTCAACCAAACTTACAGATTATGGGTTTGATAAAGCTTCATACATCCTTACCTAATTTGGTTCAAATCGGACAACTATATCACAAAGCTGCCTTAGGAAGGATCGGATCTAAATCTTGATTTAAACTTGTTACAGGTTATATTTTTGGTAGTCGGCAGTAGAACATATGTTGGAACCGACCGGATCGGATCAACATCCCATAGGAAGCAGCGATTTGAAAGCAGCATTTAGTATGAAAGTCCTTTTTCTTTTTTGAGGTATTCTAACCAAATTTATGGTTCGCTCTTATGGCTGGTCACAACGGGCCTATCTAGTAGCCCAAGTGCGCTGGTGCAATGGCAGCCTCTAACCTAACCTAACAAAATTTATATATTGTGTATTTGGTATTGATTGATACATTCTGGCCAACTTTGCGCCATATCGGAAAATGATATCATATACCTGAACTAGGACCGATCGGTCTAATATCGACTTTTGGCCTAAAAATGTTTTCCATTTCTTAAGATATTTCAGCAAAATTCACAAGCTATGTGTTTGTAACGTCTTATACAACGTGATCAAATTTGGTTTAAATCGGAGGACTCTATCATGTAGCAGTCATAGGAACAATTCGTCATCAACCTAGTATGAAAACCCCTCTTGCTTCTTAAAATATCCCGGCCAAACTTACAAATTATATGTTTGGTATCGGCTTATACAACCAGACCAAATTTGGTTGAACTCGGAATAATACTTATATCATATACACTGCTCTTTTCACGACATAAAATTTCTGGAACCATGCCTAATTGCCCTTTTTACCTCTAGAAGTGAAAGTGGCTACTAGAGACAACTGTATCTTTTTAAACTAGGTAATGGAATAATTAAGTCCATTCTTTGGAAATATACCAAATACCTCATTAAAACAATTATATGTCACAAAGAATTTTTATTCTACTCTGCGTTTTAGGTAACTCCACTTTATTTCTAAGAACGCAGTCTGTTTTAGTCACTTTTTTTAATGCATACACAACCAACATTTTATAATTTTCTTCAGAATCGCTTTACCATTCGCTCAAAAAGTGCACGTGCCTTTGGTATTTGGTTATAAAGAATTATACGTGTCTTTTACAATTCACTTGCTGCTCCGCGTCGATAACTGGTTTTTAATAGCTTAATTTGCCGGGGGGCATTGTAAAAATCTAATACAAACTTGATCAATGCAAGATATAGATGAACGTTCATGCCAAATTTGGTATCTCTAGCTCTTATAGTCTCTGAGATCTAGGTGACACAAAATGGGAGAGACAGGCAAGCGGACATGGCTATATATAGACTCGGCTTTTGATGCTGATCAAAAATATATACACTATATATACATTACGCACATTTGCACAAACGTAATAGACCCATTTGTATTTGTTTAATGTACAGGGTCTTAAAATTAAAGTACACCTAAGAAAAATTTATCAAGTTTTTGAAAAGGGACGAGAAAAATTTTGTAATATTGGCGTTCTTGTAATAAAAATAGTCAGGGGCGCTACAGAAATCACTAGTAAAATAAAATTCAGCTACAAGTGATTTCATTTTATTTAGCATTTTCACAAACCTTTCTGAATTCGGCAGAAGTACACATATGTTTTTACAAATTACACAATAAGTAAAAGTATTTTGCAGTAAAACTTATATTGCCTCAAGAGCTATTTTTGTTAATGCTTAAATTAAAGATAACAGATGTGTTCCCATATATATTTTTTAAAATTCCTTCGAATTCTGACTAAAAAATGTGGCATCACTAGCCCTGACTCCGAAGATCAAAATCGGGCTAAGGGGCTGCATCGGACGCCAGCGGACTAAGCTTTGATTTGTTCCGCCCAAAACTAGTAGGCGAACCTAGTCTGTGGCACGGCGGAATGAAATTGAAGTGAAATTCAAGCGGAAGTGATTTCTGTGGCACCCCTGAATAAGTTAACATATGGAACACGTTGACTTTCTTTTCTTAAATCTTGTCACACTTACCACGAATCCTGTTTTTCCAGCGTATAATTTTTCTCCGCTTTCAAAGGTTTTATCGCTGGCGGCGTTGGCGACAAGTGTTGGATAGGTGCCACGGTAGAGCTCATGGTCAGGGAGGGCAGCAGAGTTGTGCCACCTGCCGGGGGCGCCACCAGAGGCATCTGACTTGCCTGGGGAGGTGTTCCCAGTAGCGGTGCAATAGGCGATGTGATCGGCGCAATAGGCGCCAGAAAAGGCGTCATTAGTGAAGAGGCACTGGAAGTTGCCGGCGGTGAGTTGAGTGGCCCAATTGGATCCACTGCATCAAAAGCATACTTAAACTTATTGGGCCCATTCAAGTTGTAGTTCTCGCGCATTGGCGCATGCGGAGTCGCCGCAATCGAGGTCAACGGCGTTACGCGATAGTTGTTTGTCATCTCGCTGATCATTTTGCTAATATCCTTCTGTCAGTGGAAAAAAGTTGGAAAGAGATGGAAAGAATATGTGAATAGGGATTAATATCTCCTTAAATCGTAAATTTTTCAATAATACTTAACGCAATACGATCTCTCAATAACTTAAATATTCATATGCTTTAAGAGCAGTTAAAATAAGATGACACTTTGACTGGCTATAAACGGGTTAGATTTGGGTGATATTATCAACAATAAAACTCAATTTCACTGACTTTCAGTTTATATAATAATAAAATACCGGATAGAGTACCCGATCCTGAAGCTTAGATCGTGTCTTTGAATCGCACATACACTAGTCGGCATATTTATTTGACTATAAGTCTCTTTTGCCAAGTACTACTGTATCCTACGGATCGAAAAAAATTTGCAATGAAAAAAATTAAGTGCATATTAATAGCTGTAAATTTGCTTAATAATTTGCCTATTATCTTTTGTCATTTTTTTCTGCTGATGAGAATGCAAGCACACCCCGTATTTTGCAGTGGCAAACTTGTCTAGCTTAAAATTCTTAAGTAGAGAGGGTATTATAATTCTGTCATGAAGGTTGTAACGCATTGAAGGAGCATGTCAGACCCCATAAAGTATATATATTCTTGATCAGGGCGACGAGCTGAATCGATATAGCCATATCCGTCTGTCTGTTTCTATGGAAACTAGTCTCTCAGTTTTTAAGCTATCTTGATGAAACTTGGTACAGGTCCGTCTTTTTGCTGCACGCATATAGTATGTCGGAACCGGCCGGATCGGATCACTATATCATATACCTGCCATAGGAACGATCAGTTCGGAATCAACATTTAGTATGAAAAACTTTTTTGTTTCTAAAAATAACATAGCTTAACTCACAGATAGTGTGTTTGGTATAGTTTCAAGCAGCCTGACCAAATTTGGTGGAAATCGGATTACTATATCATACAGCTGCCATATGAACGATCGGTTCGAAATCAAAAACTAACAAATTTTGTAAAAAAATCGGTAGGCTTATGCAAATCTCTGCAAGGGTATCCAAACTTTGGCTCGCCAAAGTAAGCGCGCTATATTTATAAGTAATTTTGGGCCAAAGATTCCATTTTTTTAAGATAAACATTGCAAGGTAAAAAAATACATTTTGTTTTTTGAAAAAAAAAATTATATAAAAGTTATAAAAAAAAAATATTTTTTGTCATAGCGTTTAAAGCTTATTCGTCTACGATCATTTTAAAAGTAGATTGAACCAAATCGAACAACAATTACAGAAGTTTCGACTACGGTATGGTATCTGAAGCTCTTATAGTCTCTGAGATCTAAGAGTTCAAAAAAAGGCAGACGGACGGATATGTTTATATCTATGCCATACTGCAAATAAAACAATTCAGTTTTTACAACGAAAATTCCCTGGACGTCTGGTATCAAAAAAGGGCGATATTGACTGGCCACCCAGATCTCCAGATTTGACGCCTCCGGACTTCTTTTTGTGGGGATATTTGAAAACCAAAGTTTACGTTAGCAAGCCTCAAACCATTGACGAGCTCAAGGCAAATATTCCTGCAGAAATCATCGCTATACCACCTGAGATGCTAGAAAAAGTGATGGAAAACGCAGCAAAAAGGGCACATTTTGCTGTGTCCAATAAAGGCGGCCACGTGATTGATGTTGTTTTCAAAAATTAGTCTGCAGAAATTGTACAGAACCAAATTAATTAAAAATATTTCATACTTGAAAATCGGTTGTTTATTTTCAAAGATATTTAATGTTTACATACCGCCATAAAAGATGGCGCACCCTGTACACATTTGCACAAAGTGAATAGACCCTTTTGTTCTTTTTTAAAGTACAGAAATAAAAATGACAACACGAAAAATATTGTTAAGATAGAAATATGAACGTAATGTGTGCCTATGGGTAAAAAATACCTTCAATGTTTGTTTTGTAAAATTAATGCATGAATATTATATGTGGTGTATCTATGTATTAATGTTTTTCCAGACTCCCTGATGAAGGCAATACAATTGCCGAAACGTGTAGGTGGATATTTTTTAATAATGATTAAAATAAATTGTTGTTAAAAACGAACCACATCGGCCTCTTCAACTGGCTTAGAGAGCTCTTCACAAAATTATTTAGTTAAACATATTTTGAATAAACTAAGCTTTGGTTCATTGTAATCGGTGCAATAATATAAAAATTATTAATTACATTTTTGACTTTTTATCACCAATAAAAAATTTAAGAAATTATAACTTTACTCCTCATTGGGCCATTGTCAAAACTGTTTTTTTTTTTTAAATGTAATTGTCATCTTTAAAAAACAAACCAATTTAAAAGTCTAAAATACGATTAGTGCCTGTATCTTAAAAACGCGAGCTAATGGAAAAAAGAAGATTGGATTTGAAATCAGCGACCTCAATTAATAAAAAAACAGCTAAAAAATTTCCATTCAACACAGACAAAGTTCAATTTTTTCGCTTGTGTAATATTTCTACTTCTATATTCTTAATTGTTTTGCTTGTCAATTATTTATTCAGCTCAAATGTAAATGAAAAGAAAAAATGGATTTTTCATGTATTTTTGGCATATTTTTAATTATAAATTTGTAGTTCTTGTGCATGTCACGCAAAATATATTATAATTAATTTAAAATACTCGACTATAAAATACCTCTTACAGACAACAAATATAAAGCTATTGTTAATACGTATATAATTAATACTATTGCTGGTTAATAATGCTAATATCAGTTCACAATGTCTATTTCACGGCTGGTTTCAAATCAGCATACCCTGTTTCTTTACTTCAATACGTGCGTTATATCACTAATCTGTCAAGCAACTATTGTCCCTATTCATAACACTCTTTTCATTAGTTCGTCAAAGGGCCTTAACCATGTCACGGGAGTTCTACAGTCATTTGATACATCCAAAGTCGTTGTTCAATTTTATTGCTCTGTATTTAAACAATTGTTGCATCCATGGATTTCGGTACATTGTGCAGAATTTATTACTTTTGTTCGAAAGGTAAGCGGTATTTATTTAAAATATGTTTTAATCTGTATATATAAAACTCTTTGTCTCAATCACTGATTTACTGATTCACTGAGTCATCACGCTGTAGGCCAAACGGCTTAAGATATCGAGCTGAAATTTTCACACAATATAGCTGAGACGTAATTATCGTGCAATAAGGCGGGATTTTGATATTCTGACTGTAAGGTGGGGAAATGGGCGTCCTAGGTAAAATTGCAAAGTTCAAATTGTCAAAATAGTACAGTTTTTTTTTGTTTTTTGAGCTATCTCAAACAAACTTACAGATTAAGTATTTCTTACCCATTGTTACATTCTGAGAAAATTTGGTCATGGATGACTATATCATATAGCTGCCATAGGAACAATCAGATGCAAAATAAAATTTTGTATGAAGATCTTTGTTGTTTTTTGAGCTATCTTAACCAAACTCACAGGTTATATATTTCTTACTCACGTAACAAATAGAAAAAAAAACACAATCTGTGAATTTGGATGAGATAGCTCAAAAAACAAGAAAGCTCTTCATTCTTAAGTTTAATTTACATCCGATTGTTCCTATGGCAGCTATACAATATGATCGTCCGATCTTGACCAAGGAACCACATTTTCTGAATGTAACAAATAGTAAAAAATAAAAAATCTGTGATTTTGGTTTTGCTAGCTCAAAAAACTACAGATCTCTTCATACTAAAGTTTAATGTGATATGGTCGTCCGACATTGCCCAAATCTTCTCAGGTACTAAACACATTACACAAGCGAACAAGATTGTTTGATTAAGATCTGAAACTTATTTTCAATGTTATTCGGGACGCTGAATCCAAATCTGCACTTGGTTTTATTCTATCAGCTCGACTTTTCGCGTTATATCGTTTGATGCAAAATTAAGGCACTTCCCTACATATATTGGAATAAATAAAAAGATATTCAAAACTTGTCAACAATATTATCTTTAAGCCGTGGCTACATTGTCTTTAAATTTTTCTAGTAGTTTCAGAGATATAGTTGAAGTTTTGAGAATAAAATCAATCAAAGCTTTCAAAATTCATAAAAAACTAAAATGCGAAAAAAATTACGTTTTGGGCTAAAAATATTCAGTCAAACATATTTCGAATGAAATGATCCTTATTTAATTGTAATCGGTGCACAAATATAAAAATTATAGATATTATAATGCAATTACAACTCATCGAAAACCTTTTTTTTCACGATTTTCTAAATCTATCTATCTTGTTTATACGGATTATTTGTAATGCTCCAGTTACTTTTTCTTCAACTTGAAGAAAATTACCATTTGTAATTTTTATTGTTTCTCTCTTTTTTTTAATTAAACAACCAATACTCAGCCATTATGTGTGGAACTTTGTTGTAGTGTTTTAATAATTTAAGGGCTTATTTAAAATCTAATCTCCATCAGCTCGCGTTTTTAAGATACAGGTACTATTGTACTTATTGTATTTTTTACTTTTTATCTAACTTTACTCCTTATTGGTCAATTTTCAAAATTGTTGTTTTTTATACCCTGTGGGGTATAGTTGGGTTTTTCCAAAAAATAAAAGTATGTAACAGGCAGAAGGAGGCGGAGGAGCTCTATTGCTGACCCCATAAGCTATAGAGTCAGCTAAAAACTCTTAATTTAACAATTAAAAAGGTCACTAAACTCCACTAAATTGTTAACTAAAAACGGAAGACACGCCGTTATTATCTATATATATACTACTCTTTATCCTGATTCACTGAGTCATCACCCTGTAGGCCAAACGGTTCAAGATATCGAGCTGAAATTTTCACATAACATAGCTGAGACATTATTATCGTACAATAAGACGGGATGATTTTTGGATATCCCCACTGCACTATGGAATATATTTATATTTTTCGAATATTAAGTCTTTTTTCAAAGTATTAAAATTAAAATAAAAAATATAGCGCAAGCTAACTTTGGCGCGCCAAAGTTTGGATACCCTTGCAGTGCCCTGTGTAAGCCGACAGATTTTTTACAAAATTTGTTAAATGTTGATTTTTAACCGATCGTTCCTATGGCAGCTATATGATATAGTAGTCCGATTTACACCAAATTTGGTCAGCCTGTTTAAAACTTAATCAAACACACAATGTGTATATTTGGTTGAGATATCTTGAGAAACAAAAAAGTTTTTCATACTAAATGTTGTTTTCGAACCGATCGTTCCTATAGCAGCTATATGATATAGTTATCCGATTTACACCAAATTTAGTCAGCCTGTTTAAAACTTAATCAAACACACAATGTGTATATTTGGTTGCGATATCTTAAGAAACAAAAAAGTTTTTCATACTAAATGTTTATTTCCAACCGATCGTTCCTATGGCAGCTATATGATATAGTTATCCGATTTACACCAAATTTGGTCAGCCTGTTTAAAACTTACTCAAACACACAATGTGTATATTTGGTTGCGATATCTTAAGAAACAAAAAATTTTTCGTACTAAATGTTTATTTCCAACCGATCGTTCCTATTGCAGCTATATGATATAGTTATCCGATCCGGCCGGTTTCGACATATGTACTGCGTGCAGTAAAAAGACGGACCTGTAACAAGTTTCATTAAGATAGCTTCAAAACTGAGAGACTAGTTTGCATAGAAACAGACGGACACACGGACAGACAGACGGACAGACGGACAGACAGACGGACATGGCTATATCGACTCAGCTCGTCGCCCTGATCAAGAATATATATACTTTATGGGGTCTGACACGCCTCCTTCAATGCGTTACACATTTCGTGACAAAAATATAATACCCTCTGCAAGGGTATAAATATAGAGCAAACTAAATTTGGCGCGTCAAAGTTTGAATACCCTTGCAGTGCCGTGTAAGCCGTCATATTTAAAAAAAAAAAATTGTTATATGGCAGCTATATGATATGGTTATCCGACCCGGCCGGTTCCGACATATTTACTGCGTGCATCAAAAAGACGGACCTATCCCAAGTTTCATCAAGATAGCTTCAAAACTGAGAGACTAGTTTGCATAGAAACAGACGGACATACGGACAGACAGACGGACATGGCTATATCGACTCAGCTCGTCGCCCTGATCAAGAATATATATACTTTATGGGGTCTGTGAGGCCTCCTTCAATGCGTTACACATTTCGTGACAAAATTATAATACCCTCTGCAAGGGTATCAAAAGTGTTTACATCTTCAGAAAACTTCAAATTATAAAGTTGTATACCTGAAATGTTACATAGCAGACCACTGTTAAGCCTAACAGCTGTTAAAGTTAACTGTTGATGTAGAAAAGCACGTGCTATAAGATTGCAATGTTTTTACAGCCTATTTTCAAATTGTCAATATTCAAACGCGAAACATTTTTTTTTTTACAAAATGCTTAATGGATATCAATTATACGGGCTTGTACTATGTGTTGGTTGTACTAATGTTTTTGTGTCTGTGCGTGTTCTATTAATTTTTTGTAAGATTAGCAATTGATCTCAAAGGTAATTTATTAGAAAGAAATTTCAATTTTGCGGAGGCATATGCAACTTCAATTAGGTTCCATAAGTATAGTTCCAAGTTTATGTCGTGGAGCTATTAATTGTGATTTAAGGGAAGTTTGTCTCAATGTGCACTTTTGCGCACATTTGTTTTTCTGTGCGAAAAACGTCGATATTGTTGAAATTTAGCAAAGATGGAAGAATAAATTAATTTTAGATGATGCCGTTTTGGATAATTTTAAAAGGCGTAGCAATAGGCTCGAATATAATATAATTTTTTAGGCTTATCTTATCCAATTTAGCTAGTTTCGAAAAATTAATGATGAAATGTTGATAATTTTCATATTTTGTTGTGTGACCACGGTTTTTTAAAACTGCAGCACATCTACGAGGCATAGACTCCACCAGATTTGAGCAAATTGAAGGATCAATTGAGTACCACTCCTTCTGGACTTTCTTCCACAAATCATCCTTATTTCTGGATTGAAACCTACTTAGCCTCTTTTTTTATATCCCCCACAAGTGCACAATAGGATTAAGGTCAGGTGACTGAGCAGGCGAGTCCATAACATCAACTTCATTGTCAAGGAACCAGTTTTTGGCCAGTTTCGACGAATGATTGGGATCGTTATCCTGCATAAACTCCCGCATTAACGGCAGGTTTTCTTCGGCATATGGTAATTAAGTTAAGTTCTTCCGTCAGATCCAAACAAATTTATCGTTGTCTCGTCGGACCAAAGGACATTTTTCCAATTTTTGCGGATTTCATGTTTCTTCGCAAAGCAGACTCGCTTCTCAATATGCTTTTTGTTCAGAAAAGGAACTTTTCTTGCTGAATGTGCCTTTAAATCATTCTATATTAGCCTATTGCGTGTAGTACGACTAGTAAGTGATGCGTTCATGTAATTTTTAAGTTCCCTGGATGAGAGGAATGGCTCCTTTTTGGATATTCTTATTAGCCTCGTGTCAAAATTTTTTCTTGCTTTCTGCCGCGGGTCTCCCTTTTTTCTTTAAAGTGGATAGCAGAAAAAACTTTTTTTTGAGCACTCAAATAGTTTTCCGATTTCCGCAATGAACTAGCCTTTATTTCTCAGCCTAAGCCTTATTTTTCTCTCAACACCTGTGCAATGTTCTCCACTACCCATTCTGACTCTAATACCAAAAGGAAATAATAAATTTTACAACAAGTTGCTATATTAACACTTCTGTTATCCGAAGTATTTAAAATTTGGCCAATAACACCAGTTTACAGCCACTTTTCCATTTAGCCCTAAGTGTTTTTCCCGTTTAGAGTTTGACCTCCTAAACATTTCTATGAACGATGGCTTGTTTTACTCGGGAAAGTTCAAGCTCTATGTCTGCATAATTTTTTTTTTTTTTTTTTTAATGAAAAAGTTTTAGAAAATTTCATTACCTTTAGTTGAAACCTAATTTCGTTTACGATTTATACTCGAAGAAGCTGAGTCACCTATGACAAAATTTAAAAAAATAATATCTCAAAAACTACTCCATAGAAACATTTTTAAGATACTTTTTCATGTTTAAGAGGTCAAAATCTATACTGGAAAAATACTTAGGTCTACAAGGCAGACACAGATAATTCATTTGTAAACTAGTGTAAGAAGCGTAAATTTCAGCAAATCATGTGTTCGTTTCTATTAATTTTTCCAACCGAAACACGTGGTCTCGTAATAAAACTCTACGTACAGCAAAAATTATTGGCGAAAGATGCTCAAAAAGGAGATCGTAATTAAAGACCGTTATCAACATTGCTTGCATAGTGGGTTTCATGCATATTACTATAGTTTAATCTTAGTAACAAGGCATCAAGTAAAAGAGTAATTTGCGTTTCTACTACTTTTTCCATAACTGCATTAATTTATATTCGAAAAATACAGTAAGCTACAGTGGAGCAAGCTCGACAGTAGGAGACCCAGTACTTTTTGAGTGCAAACCGTTCACTATTGATTGTTCTTCAATAATGCGTACCAAACAATAGATGGCGCCACTACGAAGTTATTAAACACAGAGGTCGCTAGCGTCTCTTCTTCTTCCTTTTGCCTTTAACATTGTTAGTTGAATAACTTCCGTGTTTATCATCCGATTGGAATGAAATTTTCTGGACAGGTTTGGACCATAGTGTATATTATATAAACCAATAATCAAGTCGCTAACATTAAAGGGGCTCCTTCAATTCGACTTCGAAATTTTGTATTTCAATTTCCGGGGGCGGAAGGCCAAATTTGGTGTCTCTAGCTTTCATAGTCTCTGAGATCTAGGCGACACAAAAAGGGACAGACGGACAGACGGACAGACAGACAGACAGACAGACAGACACACAGACGGACATGGCTATATCGACTCGGCTGTTGATGCTGATCAAGAATATATATACTTTATGGGGTCTGCCACGCCTCCTTCTGCCTGTTACGCACATTTGCACAAACGTAATAGATCCATTTGTACTTTTTCAAAGTACTGGGTCTAAAAACGGAAATATACATCAAAGTGCACTGGAAGGGGCTAAAATGGGGGGTCAAAGGTCAATATTGCTTGGTATGAAATTTTGTTCTGTTTTTTGAGCTATATCAAGCAAACTCACAGATTCTGTATTTCTTAATTACTGCTATATCCTGAGGAAATTTTGTAAATATCGGATGACTATATCATATAGCTAACATAGAAACAATCAGATGCAAATTAAAACTTTGTATGAAGAGCTGTGTTTTTTTTTGAGCTATCTCGACCAAACACAGATTACGTATTTCTTACGCACTGCTACATTTTGTAAAAATTTGGTAAGGATCGGATGACTATATCATATAGCTGACATAGGAACAGTGGCTTTTAATGCTATAAATAAACAATCAAAAGCAGGGTGGGGGGTACGAGTAATTGCTGTTGCGACTTTCAAAATAAATTTGCAGTACATGGCACTGTTGCAGCGAAAACTTTAAAACAGCGAGCAGTTAAATGTAAATTCTCTATATTATATAAAGTAGTATTATTTTAAGTCCAATTGCAGGGGAAAATTGAATTTACATTTCCCTCTTTCTTATTAGAAATGACATAATGACATATGAGAAGTGGATTTTATTTTCACTCCACATTTCTCCCCGAGATTTCAGCGAGCGTAGCAAGCCGAGGGTTGGTGAGCGAAGCGAGCAGGGGGCAAACTCCCTAGTTTGCATATAAAGCAACACACTCTTTCGCTTTGCAATTTGCAAAGTAATAAAAACTTACAAAAGGCAAAACCTTTGTCTAACTGTTCTGTAACTACACCGCTACTTCTGTAACTACACCGACGGTGAAGCCTGTAACAACAACAGCAACAGACACACATACATATAGGGCTCTTCTCTCGTTACTGCATTTAAATAGTCAATGATCACTTACAATAGTCAGCAAAACCGGTACTGATGATAGAAATTGGCGTCTCTTGAAACAGCTGTATACCGAACCATTGCTCTTTGCTATTCAATTAGCAAGTGCTAGTGCTGTATTGTTGTTGATTTGTGTTAATAATGTCATATCGACATTATTATACACTCAGACCTCGAGTCAGCTAAAAACTATTAATTAATTCTTGATCAGGGCGATGAGATGAGCTGATGGAAAAAAATTGAGATTAGATTTGAAATCAGCGCCCTAAAATTATTACAAAAAACAGCTAAAAATTTACAATCAACACAAAAAAGTTCAATTTTCTTGTGTTATCCGTGAATTTGGTTTCGATAGTTTAAAAAATAAAAAATTTTTTTCATCCTAACCAATGACCTTTCACCCCCAATTTATCCCATTCCAGTTGAAATATCGCAAAACCCCATTTTATTGCACGATAACTATGTCTTAGGTTGTTGTAAAATTTCAGCTCGATAACTTTACCCCTTTGGGGTGCAGCGTGATGTCTCGTCAGCTAGTCATTGAATCAGTCAGTCAGTCAGGACTAGTGATGTTAATCCAAACTCAACATCGATTTAAAAATGGGATTACTTAAATCGAAAATACAAATATCGATTGATTGAAACATCGGTATTTTTGACATCGATTGATAAATTTTTCATATGCATATAAATGCACAGAAAAGTGCAAGATCATTTTAACCAAGGCTGCAAAACGGTACCGAGCCAAACCTCGCGGAACCGGTTCGGTTTTTGTGGCCTACCGGAACCGAACCCCAAACCGAACCCCTCAAATTTTCTAGGACTGAGCCTAAACCCGCACCGGAGCACTTTTATAAAATAAAGGTTCGGTTCAGAATTAAAAATTTGTGGCGGTGGGCAACAATTTAGAGACAAATTTGCGGGATTTTTCTAAAGGCATACATTTTCTAAAGAAAAATGTTTTACATTTTTTCTCGTTGTATTGTTGTTTATGTTTGTTTTATGTTTATGTTGTTGGACCCAGTACTTTAAAAAAGTACAAATTGGTCTATTACGTTTGTCAAAAAAATGTGGGTAACAAGCAGAAGGAGGCGTGGCAGAACCCATAAAGTATATACATTCTTGATCAGCATCAACAGCCGAGTCGATATAGCCATGTCCGTCTGTCTGTCCGTCTGTCCGATTTTTGAGCTCCTAGATCTCAGAGACTATAAGAGCTAGAGACACAAAATTTGGCATGTATGTTCATCTATATCTTTGCCACGCCCGCCGCTAGAAATTGAAAAACAAAATTTTGAAGACGAATTACAAGAGAACCTTTAAAACTAGCGCATTGATTTTTGGTATATGTAATACACATTATAGTCCGAGCCTTTCCTGAAAGTCGGATGATAAACGCGGAACTTATTAAACTAACGGGCAAAAGGAAGAAGAAGAGACGCTAGCGACCTCTATGTTTGTCAACTGATATCTTTGTAGTGGCGCCATCTATTGAACGGTACGCAACATTGAAGAACAATCTATAGTGAACGCTTTGCACTCAAAAAGTACTGGGCCTCCTACTGTCGAGCTTGCTCCACTGTAGCTTTCTGCATTTTTTAATTAACAGAATTTTAGAATTTGATATAAAAAGAGATTATAAAATATGCAACTATTAAAAAGGTAAGCAATAACAAAAACAAGAAAAATTAAAGCCATTGAACTAAGGTTCGAACCCGAATCTTATGTTCGGGGGCTCCTTAAACCGGTCCGCGAACCTAACCTTAATCTTACTTTATGGTTCGAAACACCGAACCGAACTTTCCAAAAATTTTGGAGGCTTGCAGCCTTGATTTTAACACATAACACATTTTAAATCAGATCAAGATCAGTCACATAATCTAATTATGTTATTAATACACATACACTGCGTTTCACTTGTATTGCACACTTCACATATGCAATTTCAAATCTTGATATCTTTTAACCAATTAAAAAACTCGTTGGTTTTTAAGTATCTATTAAAAGTGTAATCAATTTTATATATTAAAAAATTAAAAAACTTAAATTAAATTAACAATTAATATATTGATAACTAAACAACTTGAGAAGTATAAAAACTCCACAAGAATTTTGTTTCACTTGAATAGCACATTTTAATTAGACCCAGTACTTCAAAAAAAGTACAAATGGGTCTATTACGTTTGTGCAAATGTGCGTAACAGGCAGAAGGAGGCGTGGCAGACCCCATAAAGTATATATATTCTTGATCAGCATCAACAGCCGAGTCGATATAGCCATGTCCGTCTGTCTGTCCGTCTGTCCCTTTTTTGAACACCTATATCTCAGAGACTATAAGAGGTAGAGCTACCAAATTTGGCATGTACGTTCATCTGCATCTTGCATTAAACGAGTTTGTTTTAGATTTTTGCCACGCCCCCCTCTGCCCACGTAAATTTGAAACAAAATTTCAAAGTCGAATAACGAAAGCTCCTTTAATGCTAGCGATATGATTTTTGGCATACATGATAAACTCTATAGGCCAATCCTGTCCTGAAAGTTTTATCCGGATCGGATAATAAACGGATAGTATACGGCTGTTCAAAATTTCGAAAATATGAACACCTAGATCTCAGAGACTATAAGAGCTAGAGACACCAAATTTGGCATGTAGGTTCATCTATATCTCCCATTGATCAAGTTTGTTTTGGATTTTTGCCACGCCCCCCTCCGCCCCCGGAAATTGCAAAACAAAATTTCAAAGTCGAATTACAAGAGCCTCTTTAAGACTAGCGCCTTGATTATTGGTACATATAATATACACTATAGTCCAAACCTGTCCAGAAAATTTCATTCCAATCGGATGATAAACACGGAAGTTATTCAACTAACAATGTTACAGGCAAAAGAAAGAAGAAGAGACGCTAGCGACCTCTGTGTTTAATAACTTCGTAGTGGCGCCATCTATTGTTTGGTACGCATTATTGAAGAACAATCAATAGTGAACGCTTTGCACTCAAAAGTACTGGGTCTCCTACTGTCGAGCTTGCTCCACTGTAGCTTACTGCATTTTTTTTGAAATATATTTAACAAATTTAAACATTAAGAATAGTGTTCTTATTTAATATTACGAATTCATATGCATAAATCTATTAGTTTAGTAATGGGTTCAGCCTCCCTTATTCAGTATTACCTAGTAGATCCTATTGGGTTGTGAATCATAAAGAATTTTTATGTAATCAGGGATATTCTAGCCCAGGCTCGCTGAATGGCGTCATTTAATTCGTCTTTGGTTGAAAATTGCTTTCCAGACTCATAAACATTTCTGGCCAGCCATCCCCAAATATTTTCTATTATATGTATTCAGATCCGGCGAATATGGTGGCCAGTTCAGAGTAGCAACATTTTTAGCTTCTAAAAAAGATTTTATAGCACGTGCAGTGCTTATTGGGGCATTGTCGTGTTAGAATGTGCACGGCAAATGATTAAAAAAAATTTCCAATGGCGGAAAAGCTTTTTCCAAAACTCCTTGGTATGCTTTTGCGTTCATATTTGAGGTTAAGAATTGGAGTTCACACGTACCATAGTAAGATATGGCTCCCCAAACCATAACTCCGCCTACTCGGCTGTGTAAACGCTCCAACTGGTGGGTCTCTTTCCTCAAATCATGGAAATAGTAGTAGTAATAGTAGTTGTAGCCATCTGGCCCTTCCAAATTGAACTTTTTTTCATCAGAAAAAACCCCGTGATTCCACTCCTTAGACCATGACATATTAGTGCGGCAAAAAGTCAATCGTGCTTCCTTTCGCTTGGGGTTAAGTGGTGTTTTTTTTTTCAGTTTCAAACGTTTAAGATGTTTGGCTTTCGAAATAACTCGCCATACGGTAGTTTTGCTCGCATTAACACCTGCTTTTGACATTATCTTGTCCACTGAGTCATGAAAATATGAGGCTTGCCGGAGAATCGCCCTCTTATTTGTGTCGCTTAGAACACTACTTTCTCGGCCTTTCATATTTTTTCCATAATTTGAATAGTGCTTGATAAAATTTTATATTACTTTTCTGCTTCTTCCAATTTTTTCCGATATTTCAGTTACAGAAAGTTAACAATCAATATAGCTTT
Organism: Drosophila neotestacea; assembly: GCA_035044365.1. Lineage (NCBI taxonomy): Eukaryota > Metazoa > Arthropoda > Insecta > Diptera > Drosophilidae > Drosophila > Drosophila neotestacea. Next base: position 67,160 of record JAWNMD010000156.1, read on the forward strand.
GTTTTTGGATTTGTTCTTTGTAGCTTAGTGCTGTTCCACGACCCATTATTAACAAAAATGGTTAAACTATATTTAAGATGCACAAATCAATCGAAAAAATATAACTAAATCTAAAATGTGCTATTCAAGTGAAACACAAAAGTGCCAGTTATTGAAGCAAGTTAAAAACAAACTTGCGGTAAACTAAAACAGTACATTTTCAGATGTCAAATTTTTGTTGGAAGAGAGTAGGCAAGGAGACAAAAAAAAACAACAATCATAAATTAAGATCAAGCGATTACTGCAAGATAAGCAAATAGTTATGAAAAAGTTATTGTGCTATTCAAGTGAAACGCAGTGAATATGTTAATAAAATTATAGCTCATACTTGCTCGCGCAATGTAAAAAACATCGAAACATCGTTTGATCGCATTATTGATTTTCAAGCTTTTTAACTCGATCCATTTTTAGCCGACTAATCGATTAAATAAATCGATTTTTATGAAAAATCGTCCTCTTTGAACATTCCAAAATATATAGATATATTTTTTTTATATATTTAATGTCGGATTTTTTGCACAATAATTTTAATTTTTAAAGGCCTCTACTATCGAAACGGTCCAACTGATTTTTACAACCTGGAACTCATTAGCTTTAATTCTAGAATATTTTTGTTACGATAACCGTATTTAAGATTTGTGTTCACTTAAGCTAAGGCATCTCATAACAAATTCGAAAATTCAAATCTGGAAAGCTAAATATAGTCCTTATCAAAATTATAAGACACCTCGTTTTTCTTGAAAATTTTCATGAAAGGACATCTAGCTAAAAAAAAATACGTCAACATACTTTATAACGAACAAACAAATTTTATTTAAAAATATTATAGGTTGCTACTTATTTTTAAAAAATTTACAAAAAGTAGGATTTTCAACCATATCAAAATTATAAGACACTTCGGTGTTAAAGTACTTAAAAGCTAAAAATATATATTCCACTTATTTAATTTAAACAGCTTAGCGATCTATCGATGATTTTGGCAACTGCTAACATCAAAAATCCTCCTCTTTATGGAATCTGAAAGCTTTGTCAACAATTCCGGCTCTAATTGACCCCTTTCCCTTAAAATTTAAATTTTGAGCTCATGTACCTTGTCGTATCTTGTGTTTTCCTTATAGACACGCCTCGCTAGTATACCCCAGACATTTTCAATTTGATAAAGATCGGGTGAGCATCCTTCATGAAAATACAAGGAATTTCCCTATTTTCATTTAAATAGGGAAGCAAACTATTATCTAGTTCCATATATAGTCTGAACTATTCATCCTGGAGCTGGTGAACTGCTGGATTAACGTTCCAAACTTGTTAAAGGAGCCCCAAACAGTTTTCTTCGAGAAATAGAGAGGTTCCTTTCTCAGATCGCGCTAGTAATGCCCAATACCGTCCATCGAGATTAAACATTTTCTCATCAGAAAAAATTACCATTTTGGAAATTAAACCAATATAACATTTTCCTGACCGAGCCCCAGTTTGTTTCCAAGTTCCTTAGAGCAAAATCGATCCGCGCAGCTTTGTGAAGAGTGTTCAAGTGCGGAATATTTTTGAGTACACTTCGGACAATGTGGCCAGACTTATTTAAAGTGCGCCAAACAGTCATGGAAGAATTGCTGGCTTTTTAAAAAATACGCCTTTTATCGCGGTCATCTAATTTTGGATTACAACCATTGCTTCGCTTCTTACCATAATCTCGAGGATTTTTAAAAAAATTTGCAATTACGGTCCGACTGCGAGCGATTTCTCTTGAAATTTAGCTCACATTCCAGCCAGAGTTCGAATAAGCAAGAATGGCACCCTTTTCTTCCTCCCAAAGCAATGTAGAGCGACCCATTTTATTAAATTTTGTGTAAATTACTTATTTAAACAAAAAGCAATACCAAAAATCTCGGCTAGAATTCCTAAACTTCACTTTTTTGCAATGTGTCTTATAATTGTGATACGGCTGCAAACGTCAAAATTCTTGCACATATACGAAAAAGTAACTGTAGTAAAACTGTGGTAACTTTTAAACACCAAGCAACGGTAAAAATTTGTAGCCTATGATTTGGTCTTTCGTTCTCCATTCTTCTTTTTGTAAAATTCTAAACGACAACGATTTTACGAGGAAAGTGATACAAATTATTGATGTGTCTGAGATCTAGGTGACACAAAATGGGACAGACAGACGGACATGGCGATATCGACTCGGCTGTTGATGCTGATCAAGAATATATATACTTTATGAGGACTGCCACGCCTTCTTCTGATACGCACATTTGCTGGAACGTAAGAGACCCTTTTGTACATTTTTAAAGTACAGGGCCTAAAAACAGGTTACTTGAAAAGCTTTGAAAGTGGAAAGGAAACAATGAATAGATGGGTTAAACATCATTTATTCTTAAGAACAATCCCCTCTGAGCTTAATACATTTTTCTTAGCGACCTTCTGGAAGGCCTTTAAAATACTCATTTACTGCACCATTTAAAGAAAAACGGTTCCCATGTAGAAATTTGTTGAGTTGTGGGAACAAATGGAAATGATAGGATGTCAGATCTGTGGAATAGGGTGGATGTGCCAACAATTCATATTGTAAGTCACGTAATTTTCTTTTGGTAAAGTCAATCGACAATATTCTTTTTCCATCAAAAAAATTTAAAGCTTTTTCGATGATTTTGGCCACCTTGCTTGCTTCGTTCGGAGCCAAACACTAGGCCGGAGCGAAAAGCACTTTTTTTCCAATTTCTTGGGTGCGGAATCGTTGACCCGCTATATAAAAATAATGTGTGCATTTTATTTTACCCTAACCAAAAAGCTCCATACTACGAAACTCATTTTATTGTGTTCGCTTGCGGACGAATTGTACTTAAACTGACGGGTATTACCCAATTTGATATACATAAAAAAATTCTAGCTCCTACATTTTTAAACCGATCTAAATAGTTGATACAGTTTTAAAAAGGTAAAATTTTGGGCTATGTATACAAAATAAGCATTATGTGAATAACGATCATGTTTTCTTTTTATATAATATTTATCTATAGTCGAATTTGTTGAACGAACTGTTCGATGAACGAACAGAAATTTCAAAATTGGGTGCGTTTATAAATATTACACTATGAAACAGCCAAAACTCCCCCTGAACAAAAATCACATTTTCTGATACATATGATGCCGAAAATTTAAAAAATTTTGCTGGGTGTGGTTTTTTTTTTAATTTTTTTTTAATGTTTAGCGGTTTTTTTTTTTTGTTGATTTTTGTGGACCAAACTAAACGAGTTTTTTTCATTAGTTTATTAAGAAATGGCATTTCGACAGGTTTACTTGCAAGGAAATCCGTCTCGTTTATCCATAGTAAAACAGTCCGAGCCGAAACATCATTTTTGAATCGTTCCTTCACTTCAGATGCTATTTCGACAGCATTTATAATGCGATTTTGCAGGCTCGATCTTAAGATGGACCGATCTTCCTGTAGAGTTTTGTATTTTTTTCAAAAGGAACCTTCGTTCTTCTCTGGTTGTCCACTCTCAAGAATTTTTTTTTAATAAATCCTCGCACTATACTTTCATATATATATATTCTTTCCGATATTTAAGGAAATTGAATATTCTGAATGCATTAATTTGGATTTTTCTGTTACAGTCAGTTAAATTCCTTTAGTCATACTTTTTGAAGGTGCTCTCGGAAAACGTCCCGAAGTAAATGTTGAACGCAACTTTGACATTGAAGTCAATACGAAAATTGAAGAAAATATCACAGAGGGCTCACCAAAAAAATTAGTCGAATAGAATAACAATGGCAGGATAGGCTAAAATTTAATTAAGTTTTTGAGTGCGGCTTTTTTTTGTCGTTGGGTGTATATCGACTCGGCTTCTGAAGAAATAAACTGTACAGCGTGTGGAAATCAGATGAACCAAGATCATTTTGCGTAGAATTGGCCGAAAACTTCAAGTTTGTAGCTTTAAAATTTTTTTTTATGATCCAGAGGAAACCATAAGGCAAGTTAAGCATAGTGGTGGGAGCATATATCTAAGAGATATTTTTCTCTATTGAGTTCTTAGTTTGATACATTGGATCAAGAAGAAAAAAGGTTCAAAATAATCTTTAAATATCTTTTGAAGTATATTGCTACCTTAATATCCAAGGATAAAATGCCGCAAAAGTTGGACTTTCAGCAAGTTAATGACCCGAAGCAAATTTAAATATATTTATCAGTCGGGAGGGCCCTACAGTAAAGTACCCTGTGAAAGTAAAGGGCGGTGTTAACTTCCATTACATGCAAACAAAATTAACTTGCTCAATATATTTATACAAATAAATGTTAACGTATTAGAGCACATACACACGCACGGGCGAAAAAAGGCAATAAATATTTTAAATATTTGATTTAAATTAAATTCAATGATCCCTTACAAAAAGGATACGAAAGCATACGCATGGTACTCATGTTAAATTACACTCAAGTAAATATTTAATAATACAAAAGTTTTTTTTCGTTTACGGTTGGTTTCAGTTGAGGTTACAAATTTTAATCGGTTAATATCGGTTAACGTTTACGGTTTCGATTATGGTTTGAATCTCTGCTTCATACCAAATTTGGTGTTCCAAAACATGTCTTACCATTTTTGAAATCCTTTTGTTCATACAGACAGACAGACGGACATGGCTATATCGACTCGGCTTCTGATGCTGATCAAGAATATATACACTTTATGGGGTCTGCCACGCCTTTTACATACATTATCTTGCACAAACTTTATAAAACCTCACAGGGTATAAAAACTTGCTAAAGAAAAGAGAGAACCCTTGATGGAAAGACCTCCACAATCACCACAAATTAATCCCATAAAGCACCTTTAGAAGTGTTATTAAGAAAGAGGATTAGTGGGTTTAAGTTCAGAACCAAGGATGATTTCTGGTAAAAAGTTCAGTCTAAAAGGTACTCCATTGATAATTCAAAAACCGGCCAGTTTTAAGCACTGCATACGCTGCACTTTCTACGGAGTCGTCAAGATTGATTAAAGATTCTTGTTTCTATATTTTTTTCCAAGGGCATGAAATTAAGTTAATATTTTTTTACAACGTACGGCCTAACGAATCCTGACTTTTCCATTTTGAAATATGTCTCAGAAAGTGTTAAGTAAAAACTATCCTATGGCAGCTTTATGATATAGTAGTCCGATTTGCACCAAATGGTCAGACTGTTTAAATCTGTATCAAACACAAAATTGGTGTCTTTCGTTGAGATATCTCAAGAAACAAAAAAGTTTTTCGTACTAAATGTTGATTTTGAGTTAGTTTCTATGGCAGCTATATGATATAGTTGTCCGATTTGAGCCAAATTTGGTAAGGATGTATGAAACTGTATCAAACATACAATCAGAGAGTTTGGTTGAAATATATTGAGAAGCAATAAAGTTTTTCATACTAAATGTTGATTCCGAACCGATCATTCCTATAGCAGCTATATGATATAGTGATCCGATCCGGCCGGTTCCGACATATGTATGTACTGAGTGCTGCAAAAAGAAGGGCCTGTACAAAGTTTCATCAAGATAGCTTCAAAACTGAGAGACTAGTTTGCATAGAAACAGACGGACAGACGGACATACGGACATGGCTATATCGACTCAGCTCGTCGTCCTGATCAAGAATATATATTACTTTATGGGGTCTGACACGCCTCTTTCAATGCGTTACAAACTTCGTGACAAAATTATAATACCCTCTGCAAGGGTATAAAAAGTGTTTTTATTATTTTCACCATGACTGCAGATAGTGGCCTGCAGCCCAGGAAGCAGCACTGCGTGTGTTTTTGGAGTCTTTCATCACAAGCGTGGACTACCGTCTACAGTGACATAGCTAAATAAGTACTTATTAAGTATAAATTATGAAGCTACAAAGTAACCAAAAGACAGAGTTGGTCGTTCCTTTTATTTTTTCCATCACTATGTCAGTGTTTGCTATAACAAAATATCTTATTTTTTCTTTTATTAATTGCAGGTTATTGTGGTTAATACTATTAATTACATCTATATATTTCTGCATTGTTTCCTGTTTATCCTCTGTGAATCGATTTAATTATAAGAGTACACACATTGGAATTGAGCGTAACCCTTACAAATGGAATGTGTCCTTGCCCAGCATAACAATGTGAATATTTTCAAATAAAAAATAAATAATTAATTAAACTTATTTATGAATTTTTTTTAGTTGTCCAATGCAACGGCTAAATGACTCTCGATTTGGAGTCTATTCTGTGTAATATTTGTTTCACTGACTAATGTTTATTTCATTAAATGATTTATAATTTTGTTTAGTAAAATTGTGTTATAAATTTTAGTGCGAACAATATCTTTGGAAAGGATCGCATCGAGTTCAGAGACTTTCTTGAACATTTGGCCAACTCAACGTATACAAATTTTGAAAATATCCCAGAATACGAAAGTGTTGACCAAACTTTGAGAAATTTGCATATTGAGCCCGAAAATTATATGGAACTGATATACAATCTATCGTGGGATGCAACACACAATGCAGAAGAAGGGCGTGTCCGTTGCACCGATGGCAGCTATGAAATCCGTGTAACACAAGTTCTTACCGAGTTCGGATTGTGTTACGTCTGTAACTCTTTCCTGGGATTGGAGTACAGCTCAAGCTATATGTTATTCGGCGAGTATCCAAAACTTAACCAAATTTTAAATGAAAGCATGATGCAACGTATTAAACATGGAGCTTTCTTTGAAAAGGACACGGGGTTCACTTTGATTGGATTTCAAAGTAAAGCTATAGATGTAAATACGCATATCTGAAAACAATTTAACTAATTTATAAAGGATACAAATCAAAACTTCATTTTTAACTTTCTTACATTTTAAAGACATATCTACACTCTCCCCATGATGTCATGAGGTTGGATAGCAATTTTGGTTACACGGAAGAAGGCTCGGCTTACGAACTTGAGATTGAACATATAACAACTGATAAAAATTTAGAGAAGTAATTTTATAAAACAGTTTATCCATCAATATAAATTTGTCTTAAGGGGTTACACCACTGTAATTGTTTTTTTCTTTTTAGCGTTTTTCCGTGATTTTTTTTAGACTAGAAGGAATAGGAATAAGTGAATGAAATTTGGGGATATTGTTTAACATAAATTAAAGAACACACATTCAAAAAAAATTTCAAATGGCGTCAATATAGCCGGTGCCCTGAGACGCGTTTCGCTGAAAGGCCTCCGCGGCGCGCAGCATAAGTGGAGCAAATTTAAACCTTCGGAAGAAAAAAAAATTCCTCTTTATCTACATTAGTAAAGCTAGAGAAACATGTACGGATTTTACAAAATATTCATTTTTGTAAATTTGGCGAAGGTTTGAACCAAAAAAGTTGAAATATAACCTAAAAAATGTACAGTTTTTGGGTGATTAAAAGTCGGCTAATTATTTTAACGAGAAGTCCGTACGTGTTTCTTGACAATTGTTCGAGTTGTGCTGCGTGTCGATTTCCGCCCAATTTTATTTACCATATTCTAAAATAGTTAAACTATATTTCAAGCCAAACAAAAATTTTGATTTTTTGAAAATTCTACTATTACTTGCTTATTACTATTTGCTAGTTGTTCATAAATCTTATTCATAAATAACCATTTCCAAGCGGATCCGAGCATTTATATGGCTCTTCTTACTTTAACATTTCTTGGCCTTAGTCTATTTAGGTCATCTTTAATTTGCGTTAGTTCGAAGTTAATGAATGAATGGATATATATAGTACTAGGGGGCTGGCCACCTGCTCGATTCGCTCGCCAACCCCCAGCTCGCTACGCTCGCTGAAATCACGGGGAGAAATGTGGATTGAAAATGGGGAACATTTCTCACAGCTATAGCCTGGGCGTTGCGATCAAAGCGAACAGGGTCGAACCCTAGTTAATTAAGTAATTGCGCCATTTTCAAACTTAAATCGTCAGTTGCTTTTGTCGAGGGTTACCACTTATAATCTATTTAATCAACTATAGCAAGCATTGCCACATTATCCTTTAAAAAATTTTTCACATTTTTGACACATTAAAAGTGGCGCGCCTAGCGCCTTAGTATTTGAATCAAACTGTCAACTTTTTTGGCAATGCAAGAAATATATAGTAGACACTGCACCCCCTCCCCCTCTGCTTTTGATGAATCGTACCCCCCCCCCCCCCACACACACACCACGACAAATAAATTTTTCCCTGTAATTGGACTTAAAATAATAGTAATAAGTAGTAAGTGATACTTTATATAATATAGAGAATTTACATTTTCGCTGCTCGCTGTTTTAAAGTTTTCGCTGCAATTGGATTATTGCAGCAAGAGCGAGTAACAGTGCCATATACTGAAAATTGATTTTGAAAGTCGCAACACCAATGAATCGTAACACCCAATAATTAATCTGTAATTGTTGTCCGATTTGGTTCAAACTACTTTTAAAATGATCGTAGACGAAAAAGCTTTAAACGCTATTACCAAAAATATTTTTTATACTTTTTACATAATTTTTTTAATTAAAACAAGAAAAATTATGCTTTTTACCTGTCAAACTTGCCATTTTTATCTCGAAAACTATTGCTCGGACAAAAAAAAGATTTACATTTTTGGAATCTACGACCCAAAATTACTTTAAAAAAATGCAGTAAGCTTCAGTGTAGCAAGCTCGACAGTAGGAGACCCAGTACTTTTTGAGAGCAAAGGGTTTACTATAGATTGTTCTTCAATGTTCCCTACCATTCAATAGATGGAGCCACTACGAAGATAAGTTAATAAACACAGGGGTCGCTAGCGTCTCTTCTTCTTCCTTTTGCCCGTAACATTGTTAGTTGAATAACTTCCGCATTCATCATCCGATTTGAATGAAATTTGCAGGACATATTTGGAAAGTAGTGTGTATTATATGTACCAAAAATTGAAGGTGCTCTTGTAATTCGACTTCAAAATTTTTTATTTCAATTTCCGGGGGCGGAGGGGGGGGGGGTGTCAAAAATCTAAAACAAACTTGATCAATGGGAGATATAGATAAACCTACATGCCATATTTGGTCTCTGTAGCTCTTATAGTCTCTGACGGACAGACAGACAGACGGACATGGCTATATCGACTCGGCTGTTGATGCTGATCAAGAATATATATACTTTATGGGGTCTGCCACGCCTCCTTCTGCCTGTTACGCACATTTTTTTTTGACAAACTTAATAGACCCATTTGTACTTTTTTAAAGTACTGGGTCTAAAAAAATAATACCAAAATCGATTACTTAAGAATTTTGAACTATAAAAGTATGTCAAAATACTTATGCCATGCCAAATTCGAGGTGTGCTTGCATTCTCATCAGCAGAAAAAAAACTACAAAATATAATAGGCAAATTATTAAGCAAATTTACAGTTATTCATATGCACTTTATTTTGAACATTTTTTTCGAGCCGTAGAGTACAACAGTACTTGGTAAAATAGACTTGTAGTCAAATGTAAGGTATTTCAAAATAAATATGCCGCCTAGTGTAAGAAGAAGAAAATTTAAGAGGTGACCTTTACTGCCACAGCACATTGGTTCCATAGGCCAAAAATCAAAACAAACGAGCAGAAAATATTTTCACAAAATATAAACAATTTGTCCCTCTAATGTCCAGTCTTCTTATTTGCAAATCGGTTTCCGCTAGAATTCTAACGGGACTTTCTAAAAAGAGAACTAAAAGCATGAACACGAACACGTGTTCACTTGCAAAGCGCAGCTAGACGCAAGTCAAATATTTCAAAGCAAAAGCGCACTTCAAATCCGGCAATTCCACAAGCTAACAAATTGTATTTATTTGAAATAGATTTTAAAGTTCATGGTATTTATTATATTTTTTGAAACTAATAACAACTATGTAATTGTTTAGTAATTTTGTTTACAATTAATGTTTTATCTAACCTATTTGTTTGTACCGTTTTTGATCGTTTTTAATTTGTTTACCCTAAATTATAGTTGTTTTGCCTCTCAGCGGAGCCTCTGTGACGCCTGTTCTTTGTTTACGTCTTTGATGTTTGTGTACAGTTTTCAATGTTTATTTAATTAATGTGATATGAAATAAGTTTAATTATTTTTGGGTTTTTTTCTTTTAATTTTTATTTTACGTTTTAAGGTGAATCGAATCATTGTATATTTTCACGCTTTCATATTTTCGATTTATGGTGCGTAAAAAAGGAGAATTTAATTGACTGATCTTGAAAAATCGATTGAATAAATATGTAAAAAATTAGCTGACTTTTGGAATCGTTACGATCGAAAAAAGTGTTCAGTCCTTCAATATCGATGTGATTGGCTCAACGTAAAGGAATCAATTATATTGAAATGTACCGATAAGATATCTCAAAAGAAGGCGGAAACTGCTCATCGTGGACGTCCAAAACTTGATTTTTAGGAGTCTTCAGTGAGAACAAAGCGGCGGCGTATAGCTCAGCTCACCGAAATAGACGCTGTAAATGTTTTACGGTGTGAACATCAAACGCAAAAATGTTTGGGAGCAGATCCTCTTGAGGTAGTTTCTCTCATAATAGATGCCTCCATGTCGAAGAACCAATATTTGCTAATAAGAAGCTTTGTGAATAGCAAACTCTCCTTTGATTTATTTCCAAGCTATCAAAGTATTCTAGTTGCCAAAAAAGATAGATACTCTGAGAAGTATCACGCAGAAGTGGAACTGCAAAGTTTACTGTATAGGACAGCGTCTAGCATATTGGAGCTTCAATCGAAAGTAATTGAAACAGTCAAGGATGATTCCATTGACAATGTAATACTTTTTGAAAAATGGGGATTTGATGGAAGTACAGGTCACAGCGAGTACAATCAAAGTTTTTCAAATAATGATTTGACAAGAGCTTATTTGTTACATCATATGTACCCCTCCAACTAATTTCAAAAACTAACCATGAAATAATTTGGCAAAACCCCCGGCCTTCGTCAACACGTTACTGCAGGCCCGTTCGAACTATCGAACCGAACTATCAATAGACGAGGAAAAATATTATAGAGAAAAAATAAAAGTTCTTAAGGAGTCAGAAGTTCGTATGTGTAATAGAAAAATACTGGTATAGCACAGCTTACAACTGACTATAGTGGATGGCAAAGTATGCAACGCTTTAAGTGAGTCCTCCTCTTACATATGTGGCGCAAAATGTTTAAACAAAGACGTGTCATCAAAATGTGGCAGGTCAAAGGTCCTGAGCAAAAACTATACGTTTCGGAACGAAAAAAGGAAATTCAAGCAGCATTTCGTAAAAAAATGGGAATTATAGTAGGCAAGCGACGGAAATGCCAAAATTGGCAACAGAAATTACAGGAATTAATGAAAATCGAATCCATCGTTGTGCCACTGTACTTCAAACTATCGCTTCGGGGTACAACATTTATGTACTTAAATTTAATGAATATGCCCTCGATACTGCCAGGGAGCCAATCAAAGAGTATCCATGGTACTATTTGCCGGCTACAGAGCTGTCGGAGGAAGCTGCAGAGTCGAACAATAAGGAATTTAAAAAATGTAGACTTTATCATAGCCGGAAAACGTCACGTATTGTAACCAATATTGACATTTTAAATTCACTCCTTTTGCGGTTGGACCCATTTATAACTGGACAAAGAAAGCTTGAAAAGGATAAGACAACTTTACTTGATTATGTATATGGCTTACTAGAGAAGACATTATACATTTTTCTTTTATAAATAATGGATCTCTAAATTTCAATATATTAAATTGTTGTTATCTTGTTTTCTTTACTTTTTTCAATTTGTTTATTAATATCGATTTTGGGTGGTGGTGCTTGGAGGATGGAAGAGGGAGGTGTTTATCAACAAATCATGTTCAACGCTTAGTCGTTTTTTTTTTAAATATATTTTAAAAGCCTTGTTCAAAATTTCAGCACTCTAAGACCATTAGAAGTATTTTTGGCCGCGCCTCCATACAAGTGGAACCACTGTGCACAGGGTATTTTACTGTCGGGCCCTCCCGACTGAGTGCTATATTTTGTAATGTAAATGTCGAAATGCATTAATTGCCCGGGATATTGGGGAATGGGCGATGCCTGAATTTGATGAAAAAATCATTTTTTTGTTATGATTTGTTCTTTATTTTATTTTGGCATTGTGGTACGCTCTTTTGTGTTCTGATGCTATCTGATGCTATCACGTAATTTTGCTCGCTTTCTCAAGGGACGTTTTCTATTCTACTTTGTGTGAACTTAACTTTGTATTAATTAAAATGAAGTGGGTAAATATTTTGAATTTTTCCCATAATATTCTGGAAATCTCCAATCTTTGTTTCATTCATTCATTCTATTAGTTCGTTCTATAGTGTTTTACCTATATGTCTATGGAAAGTAGTAAACGGAATCTCGAAGTTAGAAGAGGTTTGTGATCTGTATAGAGAACTACCTTTGCTGAACCGTAAAGATAAGTTCTTAAACTAAGCAATGCCTATACGATCGCTAGCATTTCCTTTTCGTTTACAGCGTAATTCTTCTCTGTTTTTGTTAAAGTACGAGAAATAAAGGTAATAGGCTTGCCTAATGCTCCAATTGCGAAATTCGATGCATCTGTTGTTAGATGGAATTCTCTTTCTAAATTCGGAAAGCTTAGGATAACATCTGTAGAGCTAAGTGTTTTTATAGTTTGGTAAAAGCTTCGATTGCTTCGCTATTTAGGTGCAATTTAACTTTATCTTATTTGAATATCAATATTCGGCCACCTTCTCCTCTGAGAAGTGTGGTAAGCCGCTTTGCTAATTTAGCATAGTCTCTTAAAAATCATCGATAGTATCCAAACAACCCTAGAAATTATCCGAGCTCTTTAAGAGATGTGGGTGTCGGAAAATCGGCAATTGCTTTTACTTTTTCTGAATTGTAAAGCCCAAGAAATATACTTCTTTCCTAAAGAACTCGCATTTATCCACTTGGACTTTCATGTTCGCATTCCTAAATGGTGAGCATGCTCTTTTTCAGTTTTACTGAAGACGATAATGTCGTCGATATAAACGTTGAAAAATTTTTCAATATGATCTCTAAGAATATCATCTAGAGCGCTTTGAAAGATGGGAGGTGAGTTTTTTAAGCCGAAGGAAAGACGAGTGAGCTCGTACGTAAAATACGTAACAATGGTTTGTTATCGGAACCAAATTCACAGCTTACGTATTTTTTACTATTTGTTACATTCTGTGAAGATTTGGTCAAGATCGGATGACTATATCATATAGTTTGTAAAGTAGTTCTCAACCGGGGTACAAATCTCAGTCCGATTGGGTCCAATATTTACAAGAAATTTGTAAATATGCTGGACGCGGAAGGGAAAGGCGGAAAATGTTCGGCTGTGTAGGCATAAAATACAAATATTAGTTTCTATTGACAACTATAACGTGGGACTTCCCTACTACTACTTGCCAAGATTGCTCACACGGCTAACGGGATTCTACCCTCGTTGTCCAACTACTACTAACAGTTAAGGCGTGTTAATTAGTGGTCACCGGGATTGTTCACACGGCCAACGGAATTCTACCCTCGTTTTTCAACTACTATTAATGGTTAGAAGGGGGAAAAATAAAAAGAGGATCAATTTGCTTAATTTTGGATGTTTATTCCTAAATTGTTATATACAAAGGTTATTACTTAGTCTACCCTGCTGCACTGTACTCATGAGCCCTTTGTGCACCGCCTTGTCTATGCCTTACATAAACCCTGTCTTGCACGACGCGTCAACTCACACGTCTGCCTTGCTTAACTCTCCATCGCTGACTCTATTAGGCAGTGTTGTGCAACCGATTGACAGCGCGCGCTTACCCGCGAAAGCCGTCGTTACATTCAAAATTCAAACTGTGAGACGGTAACCAAGTTACCGCCTCACAAGCTGTCATAGGAACAATCAGATGCAAATTAACGTTTGTTTTTTTCTAAGCTATCTCAGCCATATTCACAGATTTTTTTATCTCGACAAATCTGACCATTTACCACCAAATCTGACATTTTCCAGACAGATCGGATTTTTTTCTCCAAAGTCCAAAGTCCAATTGCAGCGAAAACTTTAAGACGGCGAACAGCAAAAATTTATTTTTTATTTATTATTAAATTCTCTATATTATATTAAGTTCTATTATTTTAAGCCCAATTGAAGGGAAAAATTTAATTTACGTTTCCCGACACTTTAACACATAATACATTTTAACTTAGATCGCGATCAGTATCATAATATTATTATGTTATTTATATTTGTATTTATATATATATCGACGCATTTCCGCGAAAGTATCGTAAGTCAAAAAACTACATTTTTTAGGAGAGCGGTTTTTCTTTTTATTTGTTCATAGGTTTGCATATAAGTTGTCATAATATACAATTGATTTTTGGAGGATCTATAAGGATTTTACCTGTAATATTTTGCTGGATTGTGAAACATAAGTTTTCTAGCAATTTGGCATAAAAGTCTCAAATTCGATAAAAAGTGACATACGATAGTTTCGCGAAAATGCGTCGATATATTTATATATTTATACTTTGGCATATGAAATGAGATTTTGACACTGCGCGTATATTTTGTAGAGTTCGCTAAAGATGGCCAAAAAGTCAGATTTTTTTTTATGAAAATCGATTTATAATTGTAATCTAGTTTAAAAACTCAAAATGCCATATTATATACAATCTGACCTCATTTGGATAAAGTCGGACTGGCATAGCATAAAGCTGTCATGCAGAGACCTATCTGACGCGCTCTTTGACGTTCCAAGGATAGTTTAATATACGGGGGGTTCCACAAAGCTCTAGATCTTTTGCCTACAATTGCTTTTGAAAACAACTGTTCTAAATGTTGATGTTACTGAAATGTCGGAGATTTTATTTTTTCGTACAGTTTTTCGATGTAAGTAAATCTGTTGCTGTTCATTTTATTCGAGAATTTACAAAACTGTTAATTATTTCTGTATTTTCTAAAATTTATAAATTCGTTTTAAATGTATTCTACGCCTTTTTAATACCTTTAACAAGTAGTTAAAGTTAATTCAATAAAACTAAAGATTTATCAAATGTGTCAACAATTTCTTTGACATTTGAAAGCAATGCTTGCTTGTTTTGAGGAACACCAAAAATTGCTTTGGAGTTGCTTTTGGGTGCTAGAGTTTTGTAGAACATGCCTAATATTCTTTTTTATCCGAATAATTTTTAAACCATTTTTGAGAAGTATAGACATAATATGTATATGTTGCAAATTTATTATTCATATAAAAATCCACCCCAAGTGGAAGATGATCGATACAAGATTATTTATATAATGACGTAAAATATTTGGAAATCAAACAATTGAAATTTCGCTTTTTTTTTAAAGCAAATTTGTCTAAATTCAATCTTTCTTAATTTTATAGAACAACTTCTGTGTCACAAAGAAAATGCCGCTTCTTTCATGAATCAAATCTGATACATTATCCGTTTTATACAAAAAATTCGTGCTCTCAAGAGTGTCGATTGAATCTGGCATATAGGACTTGCAAATGTATACCACACTTTTACCCCAATCGAAGAGGTAAGTCTATCAATATCAATATCGATCATTTCGTTTACAAAATCAGTTTCAGTTTCGAAGCCGAAGCGCGTGTGCTCCTACAAAATATTGAAATCATGTTTCCCCAGACATGCTGGTAAATTTCTTAATAGTTAATAACAAGAAAAGTAACCCTAATATCCACAAAAACTTGAATTTCAAGGCCTGTTTATGAAATTTTATGAAGCGAACGGACATCATGATAAAGTTCCAGATTGTTTATGTGAACAGAATTGTCAGGACTCTGTGATCAAGCTCACAAAAGCTAGCGTAAATACTTATATACAATATTTAGACTTACATATAACATATTTACAACTATCTATTAAGGTCATGAGAGGTTCTCAGATGTTATTAAGAAGTCTGGGAAGTTCAGTTCTTATTAAATTCTGGCCCAAAAATCAATTCAGGCGACAAGTAATATTTTCCTTTACAGATTTCTTAGGTAAGTTTTCCGACAATTTATTAATTAATTAATAACAATAACTTATTTTTTTTTGATTACACTATTTATTACATAACAGTTTCCTTAGGCGGCACTGCCGGTCTTTATCTCGGATTCAGTGTTCTTGGCCTAGTTGAACTCATCTACTTTTTTACAATGCGACTATTTTGGCATACTTTTGGATACGAAACTAAGTCATCATAATCCATCAATATGCAATTAATCGAAATAGATATTTCTTAGTTATAATATATTCATTACACTAACGTAGAGAGTAAAGCGCGTTAATGTAATGTAATCGTAAAAAAAAAAGAATTTATTGTAAGAAAAGCGATACATTATACCATTACTAGAGGACTTGCCCCCGGATCGCCTTGCCCGGTCGCTACGCTCGCTGAAATCTCGAGATGTCACAGATGTCACAGGTATAGCAAAACTTTGGCGATCGATCATTATGTAATTTTTTATAAGAAAGCGGGACACGTAAATAATTCTTATTTTTTCCCGGCAATAGGATTTCAAATAATAGATCTTTGTACAATATAGAAAATTTACATTTTCGCTGCTCGCTGTTTTAAAGTTTTCGTGGCAATTGGGCTTTGGACTTTGGAGAAAAAAAAATAAAACAAGTCTGTGAATTTAGTCGAGATAAATTGTTCTTATATGATAAAGTCATGACCAAATTTTCTCAGTATGTAACACATAGTAAAAAATACATAATA
This sequence comes from Drosophila neotestacea, assembly GCA_035044365.1. Taxonomy (NCBI): domain Eukaryota; kingdom Metazoa; phylum Arthropoda; class Insecta; order Diptera; family Drosophilidae; genus Drosophila; species Drosophila neotestacea. The sequence continues at coordinate 83,919 of JAWNMD010000156.1, forward strand.
TGTGAGTTTGGTTGAGATAGCTCAAAAAACATCAAAGCTCTTAATATAAAATTTTAATTTGCATTTGATTGTTCCTATGGCAGCTATTTAATACAGTAGTCCGGTCTTGACCAAATTTTCTCAGAATGTATTAAATAGTAAAAAATACATCTTTGAGTTTGGTTGAGATAGCTCAAACAAAAACAAAGCTCTTCATTAAAAATTTTAAATTGCATCTGATTGTTCCTATGGCAGTTTGATGATATAGTCATCCGATCTTTACCAAATTTTCTCAGGCTGTAGCAGTGAGTAAGAAATATATAATCTGTGAGTTTGGTTGAGATAGCTTAAAAAACAAACAAAAATTTCATACTAAGCAATTTCGACTTTTAACCCCCTATTTTAACCCCTTCGAGTTTAAATATCGAAAAGCGCCGTTTTATTGTTTAAATCTCAGCTATTCATTTCTGCTTCTATCTTTACCTGTTCGGGCTACAGCGTGATGTCTCGTCAATTAGGACAAAGAGTTTTATATATATAGATAGATAAATAATTTACATTTTCGCTGATCGCTGTTTTAAAGTTTTCGCTGCAATTGAACTTTGGAGAAAAAAAAAATCAGATTTGTCTGCAAAAGTCAGAGTTTCGGGATAAAACCAATCTGTAAGTTAAGTTGAGATAGCTTAGAAAAACAACAAAGCTCTTCATACAAAATATTAATTTGTGTCTGATTGTCCCTATGGCAGCTATATGATATAGTCATCCGATCTTGACCAAATTTTCTCAGGATGTAGCAGTGAATAAAAAATATACAATCTGTGAGTTTGGTTGAGATAGATCAAAAAACAACAGCAGCTTTATGATATAGTCATTCGATCTTTACCAAATTTTCTCAGGATGTAGCAGTGGTTAAGAAATACATAAACTGTGAAATTAGTTGAGATAGCTTAAAAAACAAACAAAAAATGCATACTAAGCAATTTTGACCTTTGACCCCCCATTTTAACCCCTTTCAGTGGGAATATCAAAAAACAACGATATTTATGTCTCAGCTTTGTTGAGTGAAAAACAGCGTGATATCTCAGTGAACCGCTGACTCAGTCAGTGCGTCAATCAGGACAAAGAATTTGATATATATAGATACACACGCACGCACAAAAGCACAAAGATTTGGATAATTGTCATTGAATATCTTCCGTTTTTAATATCCGATTGCGATCAAATTTGCACAATGGTGCAACATCACCCCGAGCCCAAAAATCTATTTTGAAACTTGCCATAGTTAAGTTTTTTTGCGATTTGTTGAAGAAGGGGATGGCTCATCGAAAATTTGACATTACCGATCAGTCCAGGCTCTTCTGATGATCTGTAGCTATAACATTGCTTTAGTTATACAAATACTTGTTCAGCGAGCATATATAAGAAGTTTTTATGCCAAATTTGGTGTCCATAGGTCTTACCACCTCTGAGATCCTTTCGTTCCGGACGGACAGAAAGACCGACGGACTTGGCTATATCGACTCGGATTTTGATGCTGATGAAAACTATATATACTTTATGGGGTCTGCCATACCTTCTTCCGACTGTTACATATACTAGGTCACTTAAAAAGTTTTGAAAGCGACATGTCTCTAGCACTTTTAGAACCAAATGCTGTATATAATTTGAAAGCTCCATTATTACGGTAAACATGCGAAAGCTTTCAAGTTTATCGGTCAATAACTTTTTTTCAATCACCTCTTCAAAGAGCACATATTTTGATTTTAGGTCAATCATCTGAAATTCGTGATGAGATTAAATTATTTGTTTGGTTAAATTACCCCAGTTTACAGCCACTTTTTCACTTGACCCAAAGTATTTTTCCCATATCGATTTTGACCTCCTAAACATGAAAAAGTATCTTAAAAATTTTTCTATGGAGTAGTTTTTGAGATATTATTTTTTTAAATTTTTTCATAGGTGACTCAGCTTCTGCGAGTATAAATCGTAAACGCGATTACCCTTTTCAACAAAATTAGGTTTCAACTAAAGGTAACGAAATTTTCTAAAACTTTTTCATTCAAAGTGTTGAAATCAGCTCGATCTTCATAATGTGAACGATGGCTTCTTTTACTCGGGAAAGTTCAAGCAAATGTCTGCATTTTTTATTTTTATTTTTGCGTTAAATATACTTTATGAATTTTTGTTTGTACCCCTTTTGTGTTTTTTTTCCCAAAAAAATTGAATTTTTCAACTTTAAGATGCTCTAACATTATGAAGATCGAGCTGATTTCAAAACTTTGAATGAAAAAGTTTTAGAAAATTTCGTTACCTTAAGTTGAAACCTAATTTTGTTGAAAACGGTAATCGCGTTTACGATTTATACTCGCAGAAACTGAGTCACCTATGAAAAAATTAAAAAAAAATATAGCGCAAGCTAACTTTGGCGCGCCAAAGTTTGGATACCCTTGCAGTGCCCTGCGTAAGCCGTCAGATTTTTTACAAAATTTATTAAAGGTTGATTTTGAACCGATCGTTCCTACGGCAGCTATATGATATAGTTGTCCGATTTACACCAAATTTGGTCAGCCTGTTTAAAACTAAATCAAACACACAATATGTATATTTGGTTGAGATATTTTGAGAAACAAAAAAGTTTTTCATACTTAATGTTGTTTTCGAACCGATCGTTCCTATGGCAGCTATAAGATATAGTAGTCCGATTTACACCAAATTTGGTCAGCTTGTTTAAAACTAAATCAAACACACAATGTGTTTATTTGGTTGAGATATTTTGAGAAACAAAAAAGTTTTTCATACTAAATGTTGTTTTCGAACCGATCGTTCCTATGACAGCTATATGATATAGTAGCCCGATTTACACCAAATTTGGTCAGCCTGTTTAAAACCTAATCAAACACATAATGTGTATATTTGGTTGAGATATCTTGAGAAACAAAAAAGTTTTTTATACTAAATGTTTATTTCCAACCGATCGTTCCTATGGCAGCTATATGATATAGTTATCCGATCCGGTCGGTTCTGACATATGAACTGCGTGCAGCAAAAAGACGGACCTGTACCAAGTTTCATCAAGATAGCTTCAAAACTGAGAGACTAGTTTGCATAGAAACAGACGGACAGACAGACGGACAGACGGACATGGCGATATCGACTCAGCTCGTCGCCCCGATCAAGAATATATATACTTTATGGGGTCTGACACGCCTCCTTCACTGCGTTACAAACTTCGTGACAAAATTATAATACCCTCTGCAAGGGTATAATAATACCTCAAAAACTACTCCATAGAAAAATTTTTAAGATACTTTTTCATGTTTAGGAGGTCAAAATCTATACAGGAAAAATACTTAGGTCTAAAAGCCAGACACAGATAATTCATTTGTAAACTAGTGTTATCACCAAGCGAAATTCATACCAATTTGGTAAAATAGTAAAATAGGACTGTGCTTCTTTGTTTAGTTATAGCAGACAGATGATTGACACTGATTTAAATAGCGGAGGCTGCAGCATCTCAGAGGATCGGATGTTTCAGATTTTGAAGAACGAATTAGCGTTGAGAATGCTGATGGCAAGATGGACGCCGCATTTCTTAAATTCGGTTCAAAAACGCATTTCAATGCAATTGTTCCAAAAGCATTTGGATCGTTTTCAAAAGAATAAAGCTGATTTTGTGCGTCGATTTGTTACTATGGATGAAGCTTGGGCTTACCACTATGATCCAGCATTGCGACAACATAGGCAAAAAGCCCGATAAGCGTTTTGTCTTTACAGAGGCTGTCCGTCAAAATTTAAAAAAAAAAGCTAAGAAAACATCGAAATGTGAGTTAATTTAACTTAAAAAAATATATGTCAGTTGATAAACACAGAGGTCGGTAGCGTCTCTTCTTTCTTTTGCCCGTAACATTTTTAGTTGATAGCTTCCGCGTTTATCATCCGATCGGAATGAAATTTTCTGGACAGGTTTGGACCATAGTGTGTATTATATATACCAAAAATCTAGCTAGCATTAAAGGGGTTTTTATAATTCGACTTCGAAATTTTGTATTTCAATTTTCGTAGGCGGAGGGGGGCGTGGTAAGTCTAAAAACAAACTTGATCAATGCAAGGTATAGATGAACCTGCCACACTTGGTGTCTTTAGCTTTGAAATTCTCTGAGATATACATAGGTGTTCAAAATATGGCGCAAACTAACTTTGGCGCGCCAAAGTTTTTATACCCTTGCAGAGCTCTGCAAAAGCCGTCAGATTTTGTTAAATGTTGATTTCGAACCGATCGTTTCTATGGCAGCATATATGATATAGTAGTCCGATTTGCACCAAATTTGGTAGGGATACATAAAACTATATCAAATACACAATCTGAGAGTTGGGTTGAGATATCTGGAGAAACAAAACAGTTTTTCATACTAAATGTTAATTCCGAATCGATCGTTCCTATGGCAGCTATATGATATGGTGGTCCGATCCACATATGTACTGCGTGCAGCAAAAAGACGGACCTGTACCAGGTCATCAAGATAGCTTCAAAACTGAGAGACCAGTTTGCATAGAAACAGACGAACAGACATACGGACATGGCTATATCGACTCAGCTCGTCGTCCTGATCAAGAATATATATACAATGCGTTACAAACTTCGTGACAAAATTATAATAATCTCTGCAGGGTATAAAAAGGGACAGGCAAACGGGCATGGCTATGGCGACTCGGCTGTTGATGCTAATCAAGAATATATATACCGTATGGGGTCTGCTACGCTTCCTTCTGTTTGTAACGCACATTTTCAGGGTCTAAGAAAATAATTTAGCCTTTCGCAAAATTAACGCCTTTACTGTTCATAAAAAAAAATTAAGCAAGTTACATGTGTGTGCATGTATAAGGAACTTATCAGCGTCCTTGACTTCCACAGTGTATTTTACTGTCGGGACCTCTTAACTAAATGTTATGTTTGTAACTAGTTACTTCGAAGTCAGTAATAAAACTAAATCTTAAATGTAGACCTACCTCTTGCGGCGGTGGCTGCAGTCCCAATCCTCCTGAGCTGCTGGGCCGCTTCGCGCTGGCCGAGGGCGGAACAAAGCGACCGCCGTTGGACAACGCCGGCGCAGGAGGCCCCAGGTAGGATTTTTCGCGGCCATTGGGCATCTGCGTGGATATGGGCGGACCGAGGGGCGATGATGATGTTACTGCAGACGTCGCTGACGCTGCGGCAATGTTTGTAGCACTGGACGAGTTGTTGTTGTTGATGCTAGAAGATGACGACGACGAGGATCTGGGTGGGCCACGAGGTGGAGCCATGCCACTACTTGATGGTATGTCATTCTTCATCGGCTGACCAGGATATCCGCCTCGTCCATTGTAGGGAGGTTTATTATCTGCTTGCTTCAGATAGGTGGGCACTCTCTGTTGCTGTTGATAGTGTTGTTGTTGTGGTTGTTGCTGCTGTTGCTGTAATGTTGACAACTGGCTAGGCACCGAGGTGGATGATGAGGATAATGATGAGGAGGAGGTGGTGGAACTGTGGACGCCGACGACAAAACCCTTTGAAAGAGCCTGGAGTCGCGCATTTGAGGCACATGGAGCCTGACGATAGATTCCCACTGTGGAATTATTCATATGGTCCCGGGCATCAATGAACTCACCAAGGGCCGCGGTTATTTCCGCGTCCGCCTCGCCTGGCATCAGACGACGCGGTTCTCCAAATAGACTAGTCTCCCGATCGTCACTTTGTATACCCTGTTGTCGTTCATATTTTTCCCTTTCTCGCCTTTTTCGCCGCTCAGGATCCTCCATGCTGTAAAAGGTACAACAAATTGATGGAAGATGGATACATTAAGTGAGTTGTTAAGTTTCTTGAGCTCCTAAATCGGCAACAACAACCGTTGAAATAGTAATGGTAGCACAAATATAAATATAATAACAAGTACACACGACAGCCAACAATATGAACAAGAAAAACAACAACAAGCAATGCGTGGCTTGTTCTCTTATAAAGAGAAGCAAATCACATGACGGTTTGGCATGCATTGTGCTCATATCACAGAATATGTAATACATAAAAAAAAAACGTTTATTATAATATTTCAATAACAATTTAGCGTAATAAAGCCAATTATTACGAAGTATTCGCATAACTTTACACTTCAAAACGCTAACAGCACCGAACGAGTTTAACAGTTTTGACAAGACGCAAGCATAGATTGATGAGCGTGTAAACAAAATTGCGGCTTGTGGATTGTATGGAAATAGGAAAAAGAAGATAGCACTAAGGATTACGGGATGAGTAGTGCATATTGCACAGATTTTTTTTTATATTTTTCAATAAGGAATTCACATATTCATATGCAGATAAACAAACGAAAAACGAAAGGAAGAGAAAGAGAGAGATAGAAAGAGAACGAGAGAGAGACATAGCGAGATAAGGAGAAAGAGAGAGACAGTGGGTTGGGGGAAAGGTTTTCAAAACGCACGACGCAACCCAGTGGCTCTAAGAAGACTTACTTATAATTTAGGTTAAACAAATTATTATTGTACTGCAGTAATTTTTGTTGATATTGCTGCTGCGGTTGTTGCTGTTGCTGTTGTTGTTGTTGCTGGTGTTGTTGTTGTTGGGCCATAGCGCGAGCTTAACACAAATATTTGTTTAACTAGTTTCGGTGGCACCATTCACAACAGACACTCAAACAAGAAAATTAATAAAAACCCACACAGAGACACCAAATGAAAAATAAATTGTGTGTGGGGTAAAGAAAGTATTTGTGATAGTTTGTGGGTCTCGCACTTTGTCTCTTCTCCCTCTATGTTCTCTTTGCTATTGCGCCGGCTCAGAGCACCTATGTTATAATTTTGCTTCTGTGATGAAAAAAGCGGCGTTTTCGTGTTGTTTTTGTTTTCTTGGATCTCGGCTTGGTTGTTTCCCTTTTCTGTTGCTGCTGCGTCTGTATGTGCCGCAACATTTTCGATGATATTTGCTGTGATCCGCTTTTTATCTCTTTTCTTTTTTCGGCACTTGAAACAGTTTAGGAAGCGTAGGCCCTTTTAGTTCTCAGCTCAATTCTTTGTTAATTTTATTCAATAGTTGGCAAATAATAAATCGATCATATCAATTCTTAATTTGCATGTTGTTGTTTTTGTTGTTGCAGTAGTATGTAGCTGTTTTTGGATTATTTTTCAAGTGTTTCATATTGCTTTGTGTGCTTTCTGTATATGTGTGTGTATGTGGTTGTGTGTTAGTGTGTGTGTAAGTGTTGTTTATTTTCAAGTAGCAGTACCTAAAAAGAGCAGAGCAAAATATAGAAAAGGCACAAATTAGTTGCGGTATTAAAGTCGTTAGCTAAAAGGACTAAAACAAAAGTAGATAAGTTACACTAGGCAACAATTTTTAGCTTTTTTATTGTCCTCGGCCAATTTTTGCTTTTTATGGTAAATATGGACCCAAAGATGAAATATAGCAAGCTCTATTTTCGAAAATAACGTAGGCGCCAAAAAAAACAGCTTTTCAGGAGAGGGATTTTTCTGCTTATCTGTGCATAGGCTGCATACAAATTGGCATAATATACAATTAATTTTTTGGGGATCTATAAGGATTTTAACTATCATATTTTAACAGATTATGTGTTTTGGAAAGTTGAACAATTTTGCATTAAAATGCCGATTTCGGAAAAATGGCCCTTATGTTTTTCTCAAAATTTGTTACTCCCTTGCGGAATAATAAGGAAACCTGACTTCAAAATCACATGCATTTAAGATTCAGGACTCACGTAAGGTATTGGTCATTAAATGGCCATAACGACTAATTAATAGTCCGTGTAAGGACAATTTTCGACTGTTTTAGCTGAGGGATGGGTGCCCACTTAGTAGTTTAACTGCCTTAAAATAATGAAAACTTTATATATACATATACAACGGGGTTGCCCCTGCTCGCAGGAAATGAGGAACACTTTTTACAGCTATAGATGGCCCTTGTCATTCCTTATAGAAAAGCGGAAAAAGTAAAAAGCCGCTTTGCGCTACTTTCAATTTTTCCCTGCAATTGGACTTAAAAAAATGCATTTTTGGGGGCGGAGGTGGGCGTGCCAAAAATCTAAAACAAACTTGATCAATGGGAGATATAGATGAACCTACATGCCAAATTTGGTGTCTCTAGCTCTTATAGTCTCTGAGATCTAGGCGACACAAAAAGGGACAGACAGTCGGACAGACAGACAGACGGACGGACATGGCTATATCGACTCGGCTGTTGATGCTGATCAAGAATATATATACTTTATGGGGTTTGCCACGCCTCCTTCTGCCTGTTACGCACTTTTTTTTTTGGACAAACGTCTAATTATAGTAGTACTTGATAATAAGAGGGCTTGCCCCTGCTTGCTTCGAGATAAAACAAATCTGTGAATAGGGTTGAGATAGCTTAGAAAAAACAAAGCTCTTCATATTAAACGTTAATTAGCACCTGATTGTTCCTATGGCAGCTTTATGATATAGTCATCTGATTTTGACCAAATTTTCACAGAATGTTACAAATAGTAAAAAATACTTAAGCTGTGAATTTGGTTTCGATAACAAACCAGTGTTACGTATTTTACGTACGAGCTCACTCGTATTTTCTTCGGCTTAAAAAACTCACCTTTCATCTTTCAAAGAGCTCTAGGTGATATTCTTGGAGATCATATTGGAAAATTTTGATACGTTTATATCGACGACATTATCGTCTTCAGTAAAACTGAAAAAGAGCATGCTCACCATTTAGGACAAGTGTTTGATACATTACAGAATGCTAACATGAAAGTCAAGTGGATAATTGCGAGTTCTTTAGAAAAGAATTAAATTTCTTGGGCTTTACAATATCTGAAAACGGCTTCAAAACCAATTCAGAAAAATGCATTATGCTACAGTGGAGCAAGCTCGACAGTAGGAGACTCAGTACTTATTGAGTGCAAAGAACTCACTATAGATTGTTCTTCAATGTTGCGTACCATACAATAGATGGCGCCACTACGAAGTTAATAAACACAGAGGTCGCTTGCGTCTCTTCTTCTTCCTTTGCCCGTAACATTGTTTGTTGAACAACTTCCGTGTTTGTCATCCGATTGAAATGAAATTTTCTGGACAGGTTTGGACCATAGTATATATTATATGTACCAATAATCAAGGCGCTAGTCTTAAAGGGGCTCTTGTAATTCGAGTTTGAAATTTTGTTTTTCAATTTCCGGGGGCGGAGGGGGCGTGGCAAAAATCCAAAACAAACTTGATCAATGGGAGATATAGATGAAACCTACATACCAAATTTGGTGTCTCTAGCTTTTATAGTCTCTGCGATCTAGGTGTTCATATTTTCGAAATTTTGATAAGCCGTATTATCCGATCCGGATAAAACTTTCAGGACAGGATTGGACTATAAAGTTTATCATGTATGCCAAAAATCATATTGCTAGCATTAAAGGAGCTTTCGTTATTCGACTTTGAAATTTTGTTTCAAATTTACGGGGGCGGAGGGGGGCGTGGCAAAATTCTAAAACAAACTTGATCAATGCAATATATAGATAAACCTTCATGCCAAATTTGGTGTCTCTAGTTCTTATAGTCTCTGAGATATAGGTGTTCAAAAAAGGGACAGACAGACGGGCATGGCTATATCGACTCGGCTGTTGATGCTGATCAAGAACATATACACTTAATGGGGTCTGCCACGCCTCCTTCTGCCTGTTACGCACATTTTTTTTTTCACAAACTTAATAGACCCATTTGTACTTTTTTAAAGTACTGGGTCTAAAAAGTAAAAGCAATTGCCGATTTTCCGACACCTACATCTCTTAAAGAGCTCAGATAATTTCTATGGTTGTTTGGATACTATCGATGATTTATAAGAGACTATGCTAAATTAGCAAAGCGGCTTACCACACTTCTCAGAGGAGAAGGTGGCCGAATATTGATATTCAGATAAGATAAAGTTAAAATCAGGGAATGAAACCGAAACGAATTTCGGTTACGGTTCCGGTTCTGGTACGTACCGAAACGAGTATTTCGGTAAAAGGTTCTATTTCGGTGTGGTCCTTTCGGTTCCGGTTCTCGTATCGGTCCATACCGGTACAGTAAAGTAATTTTTAAAAAATTTAAAAGTAAAGAAAATCGAATTTTATCAACAAATATTTGTGTATGTATAAACGTACAAATGCATGCATTTTAGCATGTTAAGTCTGACATATAATTCGAGAAATTTTTTTATAGTGCAAAACCATGTTCGTACGAAAAATAACAATCAAATTTTTTTTAAATGTACCGAAACCGTACCGGTACGAGCGTTTCGGTTCTTGAAAAATAATTTATTTCGGTTCCGGTTACGGTTACGGTATTTCATTTGAAATGGTTAATTTCGGCTAACGGTTCCGGTTTCAATCCCTGGTTAAAATGCACCTAAATAGCGAAGCAATCTAAGTATTTACCAAACTATAAAAGACACTTAGCTCTACAGATTTTATCCTAAGCTTCCCAAATTTCGAAGAAAAAAAAAAAGAAAAAAAAATGCAACTAACAACAGATGCATCGAATTTCGCAATTGGAGCAGTGCTTGAACAAGTAGGCAAGCATATTACCTTTATTTCTCGTACTCTAAAATTAATACCCACACAGGTGCTTTAAGCTTGGCGGTCAAAGTTTTATATTTCTAAAATAGTTTCATTAAAATAATTATACTTTAAAATAAAAATTATTTTTTTGTGCTTTTTTTTTATTCTTGATTTTCTTTAAAATATTTATCAACATTGGGATTTATATCCAATAAACTTAACATTTCGGAACTATAATTTCTTTCTTCCAAATCCTTTCGCGATCTCACGTGTCTAAACGCTGAAACAAGTGGATCTGAAAAGACTGCCAGCATATTAAAGAGGTCTTCATTTTGTTTAAACCGGGATATCTTGCAAGTCTTTGAGTTTCTAAACTTTTTGCATTCCTGGACTTCTTCAGACAGCTCTCCAATTGGTAAACACTGATACTCAATTAATTCTTTGCCATGAGCCAAAATCTTGTGTAACGTAGGAGTAAGTTTCTTCTTGGGATACATTTGAATCAAAAGTTGTGCCGTTTCCGATGCATACTCAGCAAATTTAGAGCCATTAATTATTTCCCTGCTGTTTATTACATTAAGGATAACAGCCAACCTTTTAATGATGTCATTATGAACACCTGTTATTTCAGAAGTCACCACATCATGTTCTAAAAATCTCCTAGATGTATCTCCATCATTTGTATATCCGTATCCGTTTTTTGTGCAGTCCACTTTTAGTCCAAGCCTTTTAGAAAACTCAGCTTGAATAATTTCCTTTCGTCTTTTTTGTGCATCCGCCTTCGAAGCTTTCTCCTGGACGCGGCAGAGTATACGCCAACTTAAAAATAAACTCCATACACTTGATTCTACAATGTAATGATGAAATTCCATATTCGTACTTATTTTCATCACTCGTAGAATCGTCCAAATTATGAAATTGACTTTGTGTCTTCTTGCAAATTGCGCACCTCAAAGTTGAAGAAGTGATTGTTATATCATTTAAGGCTTTCTCATCAATCATAAATAAACTAATGGCCAACATTGAATGTAAGCCATTATATAGATAATTTTTCTATCTAGGTAAAAAACACTATTATTTTTAACTCATACAGGTAGTAATTTCCATATAGGTAGTAACTTCAATTCAAAGACGAATTATAAGCTCACACCTAGCGCATTCATTATGTATGTACATTTACCTGTCATAGTACCCCAAAGTGGTAGAAAACTTATTAATAATCCCCTTTTATATGGCCATAAAACAGGTGCAGGTCAAAATAACTCATTACATCGCAATATTGACTTGAATTATTCTTCTTCCATCAACCTGTCGAGCGCTTTTATTGCGATGTTGCATCAGTTTTATTCATTTAACTTGTAAACGGGCAGCCAAAGTTATATAAGTAATATTCACTTAACCTGCTTACAGTTCGTAAAAGATTGTAAGTTATATGCTACCAAAGTTAAAAAATATCACTATTTTAGTGTTCTTTTGGGAGAAGAACTTTTTTTTTCTTTTTGTATTTAACTAAAAATTTACATACTTTCCAGATGACACCAAAAATGATCAAATCGGTTGCATAATTTGTCTACAATTTACATTCAAAGTAGGTAGTTCTGGTAAAAATCCTTTTGGATTCTTAATCGGATGCATAAATTGCTGCCATCGATAAAATGTTTTTTTAAACGCGACACGCCCTAATTTCCCCACTGTGCGTTGACCAGAAATCCGACAAAACACGAGGTGAATACGCCATCTTCCTTAGCCACAGTCTATAGTGACGATAGCTCGGCCCATAATCTTATATATTCAGTAGAGATTCCGATCAATGTCTTTAAAAATCAACTAATTTTGCTCACAGAAGACACTTCGTCTCATGACTTCGAGATTCCGTTTTCTACTTTATGTTAGACGTCATTCTAATGACTGGAAGCGAGTTAGAAAATAAGATTTTCATGTTAGTTACGTAAGACTAGGATTTGAAGAATAAAGATCAGTTCAGATTTTGTACTCAAGCAGCTTGGTTGTGTCCATTTCATTTACCCACCGCATTTTAATTCATACAAAGTTAAGTTCACACGAAGTATCCCGGACAATAAATCCATGTCGACATTTACATTACTGAAAAATTCAGCGTTATAACAGGTATTGACAAATACTCCAAATACGCTCAAGTTAAGATCCTAAAAGGGCTTCTGAAGATATGACGATCCTTAAAACTGTTGTAATGGACATCGAAAGAGCTTTAAATTCAGCAGACTTAAGTTTATGCTAGAGACCCAATTTAATATATCTGTCTATGCCACCCTTCCGAATACTTCAGCCAGTAATGGACAAGTAGAACGATTTCATTCTACATTATGAGGAGCTTATGTTCACAGAATTATTATTCAAAGCAGCATACAAAAGAGCTTAAAGAGCTCCAGAAGCCTTAGGAAAAAAAGGGAAGAGATAAAAAATAAAATACAAGAAACACAAATTTCAGATCTTAACTATCAAAATAAAAATAATGACACGTCCAAGTTATATGAAATAGGAAAGGAAGTTTATGTCAGAATCCACAAAAGGTTAGCTTCAAAAACTTCACTAAGATAAAAGAAAAAATTCAGTAAGCTAAAGTAGAGCATGCTCGACTGTAGGAGACACAGTACTTTTTGAGTGCAAACCGTTCACTATAGACTGTTCATCAATGTTGCGTACCAATCAATAGATGGCGCCACTACGAAGATAAGTTAATAAACACATAGGTTGCTTATATAGTTGGTTGCTCTTATAGTCTCTGAGATCTAGGCGACACAAAAAGGGACAGACAGACAGATGGACATGGCTATATCGACTTGGCTGTTGATGCTGATCAAGAATATATATACTTTACGGGGTCTGCCACGCCTCCTTCTGCCTGGTACGCACTTTTTTTTTTTTGGGACAAACTTAATAGACCCATTTGTACTTTTTTAAAGTACTGGGTCTAAAAAGTAGTAACAGAAAATAGAAATTCTACCATTAAAACGCGTTCAAAGAAAATTGTGCATTAAAATAATCTAAAAACATGCCTGGGAACGGCAACTATACTGGACTACTCCAATTCGCAGCTGATAACCATAAATATCGGTCCTGCAGCTATTCTAAACAGCACGTTTAGAATTGTTCATATATTCAATCTGCAAAAGTACGAGGAAGCACTAGAATCACTCGAAATTTCCATAAAATCATTACTTCCCAATCATCTTATCCCATTTATTAACTTCGAACTAACGCAAATAAAAGATGACCTAAATAGACTAAGGCCAAGAAATGTTAAAGTAAGAAGAGACATAAATATGCTCGGCTCCGCTTGGAAATGATCATCATGATCACGAAATCATTATGAATAAGATTAATGAACAACTAGAAAATAGTAATAAGCAAGTAATAATAAATAGACTTTTTGCGATAACATTAACGGGTTACACCACTGCACGGCTGGTTACCCGAAAACTCGTTGAAAAATTCCTTTTCCGAGTTGTTCCGTTTGCGAAAATGTATTTTTTTGTATTTAAAATTTATTAAAGTATTTTATTCAGAAGGTTTTATATTTTTTAAAAAATTGTTGTGGACTGTAGAGCTTGTCAAAGTTGAAGTAATTTTTCAAAAAATGCAAAGAGATAAATTTTACACTTTATAAGGGCAAGTTTGGAGCTGTCCATTGTTAAATTTAGCTAAGTCTGCGTCTTTAAACAATTTCTTTATATTAACTGGTTTATTTTTTAAGCTAAATGCATCAAAAATTTCAGGAAATTTAAAGCAAATTTTTTTAATATATTTTCCTATGTATCTATATTTTTTGGAACTTTTTGAACTTTCGGTTAACTCAAGTAAAAAGGCTTTTGAATATGATTCAGCACATAATCTAGAAGATATCTAAAAAAAAACCATTACCACAATTTGCCAGCTCCCCCCCCCCCCCATTATTGAGATTTATTTGGGTTTTAGTAAAGCAACAAACTGTATATAGCAGGGGTGCCCAAAGCTTGCTTTCGGCAGTGTACTAACTAATACATGTGAATAAAAGCACAAACACATACTTATAAAGGAACATTTTGGTTTCCTGTCAACTTGTACACTTAAAAAAAATGATTGTCAAATCGTTTCCAAATTGGTGTATGTCAACCAAACAAATTTGTTAATTAAATTAAATATTTAAGTACGCGTTAAAAAAATATTTATTTCTATTTAAATTGCATTAAGCATTTTTATTTTGTTCAATACTTTTAATTCAATTTTCAATTTTGCAGCTCTAATGCATAGGCATGAAGTGTATGGGAAGTGTAATATCTGTGTAAGCCTATACACCTAGTATAGTCAAGTGTAAAACAAAAACAAAAGTGTACTATGTGTATAGGGCCTGGGCACCCCTGGTATATAGCATATCAGTCACCTCATTAGACAGCTCCCTAATTTAGTTTGTTTAATGGTCTTCTAAAATAATAGATGACAATGAAACGTAAAGGCTTTTCTGCCAACTCATTACATAAAACCATTTGAAAATTACAAGCGTTCTATTTTATCTAGTGATGTAAATCCAAACTGAGCATCGATTTAAAAATCGGATTCTTAAAATCGTCTATACAAATATCGCTTGGTCGAAACATCGGAAATTTCGACATCGATTGATCGATTTTTCATAGGCATATAAATACACAGAAAGGTACATGAACACTTTGACACATAAGACATTTTAACATAATCTTATTATGTTATTTACGTTAATAATACTACAGCTCGCACTTGCTATAGCATCATTGTTAAATTTGACTTTTCTATGAGTTGAATTTTGACACCGCGTGTGTATTTTTTAGCGTTTGCTAAGGATGTTCAAAGAGAACGATTTTTCATAAAAATCGATTTATTTAAATCGATTAATCGGCAAAAAATAGATCGAGTTAAAAACCTCAAAAATCGTTTATTCAAAAATCGATCAATCGATGTTTTTTACATCACTTATTTGATCACACCTACTGGTACTGTTATGCTCCTGAACTAAGCTTATGAGCCTGTAACTTTTGAACTAGGTTAGACATCGGGTTAAAATTTTATATGTATATTCTCAATATTTCAAAGAAATTTTTTAAAGAAAAATAAAAGTGCTCGTGGCACTTAAAAGGTCGTAAATGTAAGCTCAAGCACGCTTAAATACCTAAGCGGGTGCAAAAATAAAATTTTTTTTCAACTACCGTTTTTTTAATTTAAATTTAAAAATATCTAAAACTTAAACAAAAAATAGATATATAAAATTATAGTTTTAAAATTTTTTTTTACGTTTGTAATATAATTTTGAAAAGATAAAATTTCAAAAATTTGTGTTTTGAGCGTTAATTTATGCCCTTCGTCGGTGCCACTTCCACTTTTACTTATCTTTCAAACATTTCTTTTAAGTATTGAGAATATATATTCAATATTTCAACCCGATATCTCACCTAGTTTAAAAGTTACAGATTTTTGCAACCAACTTCGGAGAAAGCAGCCACTGTGCACTGTAGAATTTTCAAAATATCAAAATTTTCGTTTGGCTTGAAAATTAATTTAACTATTTTAGAATATGGTTAAAAAAAAGTTATTAAAAAAATCGTTTTCCTTGATCCTTAATTCGAATTTCTTTGCTGGAGCCTCCGTCCGCCACATAAAATAATACCGATAAAATAATTTACCGATTTTAATCAGCCAAAAACTGTCAATTTCTTTGGTGAAATTTCGACTTTTTTGTTCAAACCTTTGCCAAATTAACAAAAGTCAATATTTTTAAAATCTGTACGTGTTTCTCTAGCTATTCTAATATAGATTAAGGAGTTTTTTTTCTTTCGAAGGTTCAAATTTACATCACTTCTGTTGCGTCCCGCGAAAGCCTTCTAGCGAATTCTGTATTCTTCAATATATGTTTAACAATATCCGCAAATTATATTAACTTACTCCTATTGCTTCTGGTCTAAAAAAAATCACGAAAAAACGGTCAAAAAACACCGATTAGTGGTGTAACCCCTTAAGGAAATAAAAGAAAGCACTAATGCAATTTTGAAAATTACTAAAGAATTTAATAATAATCAGTTAATAATCTCGAAAAAGAAACACTAAATTACAAATTGAATGTCTTTAAAGAAGAATTAACCAATAGATCATCTATGCCACCAAATGGTCAAAAACGAAAATTATAATTATATTCTTTTATCAAGTACAGAAATTTAAGTCATTGAAAAGTTGGTGTAAAATTCCGACAATCTTTTTACTAAAAAAATTCAAGTGCCTTCAAATGGCAAAGACATTCTCTATATGTAAAATAATTTTACCGACAATAGGGGATAACTTGTGGCAGAAAATTCTATTAAAGCCAATAAAAAAATGAAATTGAATAAACAAAACTAAATTCGACTCAATAGTTCAATGCAACGAAATAAATTTCAGCATTAAAGAACTTTGCTTAAATATTAACGATAAGACAATTTGCAAAAAATGAAATCTAATAGACCTAAGTAACAATACCTGCAAAGTTGCACTTCTCCAGAGGAAACAATCCAACTGCCTGAAAATAAATAGCCAACATATTCCGGAACACAAGGAAATCTAACCTGGTACGATTCTACTGAACGACTTCTACGGAACGGTTACTATCGATACAGAAAATATACAACTACATGGAACCTCTTCATACAAGCCAGAAACGCATCAATACAAGTTAAAAGAACTTTCTACAAGATGAAATAATACAGTAACGCCGATCTACTACCACCACTGTACCAAATCATTATGAATAGGAGCGAAGTACAGGAAGTCTTATCACTGAAAAAGGACCAAAAATTAACATCAAATACCAACATCAGCGTTTACATTCTTCTATCTATGACCTTAATCCTATTTGTAGCCAAATCACTAAAATTAAAAAAGGACGTTCGCACTTAAAGGGGGAGGAGTTAAGGCCAGACATTCTAAAAACCATAAAGCACTCAAGCCGACACGTGCCCTGAGTCAGTATAATGACACCGTGGGATCGACGGACGGAACTTAGTCGCACCAGCACTTAACCAACGCCAAGTGCGCTAAGGCAACACAAGTTAAATAACCAACTTCGCGGGTTCGACGGTCAGCGCCTTACAAAAGACGCTCCACAGTGGGACCAAGTATGGGACACCCGACACCAGCAGAAGCAACAACAGCAGGAACAACGGCAGCAGCGACTTCACCAGCAGCAGAAGCTTTATTA
Organism: Drosophila neotestacea; assembly: GCA_035044365.1. Classification (NCBI taxonomy): domain Eukaryota; kingdom Metazoa; phylum Arthropoda; class Insecta; order Diptera; family Drosophilidae; genus Drosophila; species Drosophila neotestacea. Next base: position 101,679 of record JAWNMD010000156.1, read on the forward strand.
ATAATTACTCTAGATTGCATAAGTTAGTTCTAACTTTGAATCCCAACAAAACGGTAGTTTTTAGACCCAGTAATTTAAAAAAGTACAAATGTGTCTATTAAGTTTGTGCAAAAAAAAATGTGCGTAACAGGCAGAAGGAGGCGTGGCAGACCCCGTAAAGTATATATATTCTTGATCAGCATCAACAGCCGAGTCGATATAGCCATGTCCGTCTGTCCGCCTGTCTGTCTGTCCCTTTTTTGAGTTCCTAGATATCAGAGACTATAAAAGCTACGCGCTCCTCCGCCCCCGGAAATTGAAATTCAAAATTTCGAAGTCGAATTACAAGAGCCCCTTTAGTGTTTTGGTACATAAAATATACACCATGGTCCAAACCAGTCCGGAAAATTTCATTCCAATCGGATGATAAACGCGGAAGTTATTCAACTAACAATGTTACGGGCAAAAGGAAGCGACCTCTGTGTTTCTTAACTTATCTTCGTAGTGGCGCCATCTATTGAATGGTACGCAACATTCAAGAGCAATCTTTAGTAAACGCTTTTCACTCAAAAAGTACTGGGTCTCCTACTGTCGAGCTTGCTCCACAGTAGCTTACTGCATTTTTTAAAACCAAAATCTTCCCGATTTTGTTAATTTACATAATATGTTATAGGGTTATAAAACAGGTACACGCTTAAATATAGTCAGATATATAAAACAGCCACAGTGAGAATGTATGTTTATTTCACTTTGTCCTTCTTATTCCATCATCCTGTTACGCGATAACATTGCGATGTTGCATCAGTTTTAATGATTTAACTTTTATACGGGCAAGTCCAGACGAAATTACCAAAATTAAATACGTTTTTTTTATATTTCACTACATATTAACATACTTTTCATGTGACACAAAAAATAAATACGTCGCACAGTTGGCCGGTTTGAGTTTTTACTTTGGGAAAATCAAAACTTTTGATCCAAAAGAGTTATCGAAAAAAATTAGAAAGCGTGTTAGAACACTTCTTCAGCTTTAAATTGAATGTAAAATCTTAAAAATCGAGCAGTAAACCTGTTTTCTACAGGTAGTCAAAGTTGGATTTTGTTTTTACATGATTTTATACGATAGTTTTGCATCAGAAGCATGCAAACATCAAACATTTCACTAAAAATGTTCGAATTTACATATATATATATCTATAGAAATATATCTTTAAGTATTTTATTACTTAAAAATGAATTTAAATTAATATTTTACTTCCATTTACTGTAGCGAGCATATTTATTATAATTCAAGTTTCTAATACATGTATATCGTGTTAATTCCTATGAAAACAAAATTTAAATAAAATAAATCTCTTTTAATTGTTTGAAATTAATTTACAAATATTGCGCAAGCTAACTTTGGCACGCCAAAGTTTGGATAGCCGTGTAGTTCCCGTTATAAACCGTAAGATTTTTTACAAAAAGTGTTAGATGTTGATTTCGAATTGATATAGTAGTCCGATTTGCACCAAATTTGGTCAGGCTGTTTGAAGCTATACCAAACACACAAAGTTTGGTTAACATATATTAAGAAACTAAAAGTTTTCCATACTAAATGTTGATTTTGAACCGATCGTTCCTATGGGAGCTATATGATATAGTGATCCGGGCAGCCAAAAAACGGATCTGTGCCAAGTTTCATCAAGATAGCTTCAAAACTGACAAACTAGTTTACATATAAACAAATGCGCACTGCAGGTAGCGCTCGCCGCGACTTTTGCCTAAGCAAATTGCGCATTTTTAGGCTAGGTGCATTAATCGTTTGTTAAACTGCGCCGAAAACTCAAAATTTCGCGCTCTGGAATTATGAAAAATCGTTTTAAGACAAATCACAGAATCACGTGATATAAGTCGCTTTCTGGAAATAGCCGGCAGTCGGTGTTAAAAGTCTATGTAAAGTCGAAAAATTGCTCCAAAAATAGAGGTTTAGTAAATAATTTATTTAAAATGCTCCCATACTCAAAATGTACAAAATTTTTATATTGCTCGCCATGGAATTGTCACAACTTTAAGTTAAAATTAAAAATCTTTAACTCAATTGCAGCATTTGGACATATTTCTATCCCAAAGATGAACAATTTTTGCAAAAAATACACAAAAACGCCAACATGAAAATATTGTTCATGTTTGAAGAGCTCTACCACCGAAGCAAATTGCCTAAATGAAAAAGGAAACTGTCTGTAATCTTCAAATAATTGTCTACCTAACTGCATATCACGTTTTGCCAGATTCCGACTCGTGACTTTTGATTTTCGCCACGTGAGTCTCGTGAATGAGCGTCGGTTGCATAATTTGTCTACAATTCAGTTTTAAAATTGGTACATATTTTAAAAATTTGCACTTTTAAGCACAACCTCGCCATTGGATCAACTTAAAGAGACTATACCGCCCACAATTTTTACCTGGCTTAAAAGTTCTTCTGGATTCTTAATCTTTGAAGAATTCTCTATCATATAGTATTACTTTAATGATCGCTTCCGACGAAAAAACTATTTTTGGCACGTTTCCCCGCCCTAAATGAGCCAATGCGTTTTGACAACAAGCTAGCTGTAAGTTTTATGCACTTTTTTCAGATGGTTCAAGAAGTCCCCGGGCAAACAACATTTGTGGAAAAATAGTTTTTTTTAGTAGGTTTCCTACTGACTTTTTAGTCGATGTGTTAATATTAATTTTTTTTATCTTAATTAAAAAAAAAAACAAATTGGGAAAATGATTCCATTAGCGAACAGCATGAATAAAAAATAGCAAATGATGTTCGTTATTCTAGGCTTATTTAACTACCACAACAACAACCCGGTTAGGGTCAACAAAATGTTTCAAACTACTCTCATGTGCAAGAAAAAAATTAAAAAGGCACTGAAAAAAGTTTTGGAGTACCCGAATTATTGTAGTATAACAATCAATTGGTAAAAATCATACACTCTCAAAACCATTGTTTTACCCAGTGTACTCTAATCGAACAGCGACAAAAGGGCTTAAAGACAGCTTGCAGAGGATGGAATTGGATCGATGGAGCAGTAGATCCTCGTTGGCCTGCCCAATCGAAACCCAATTGAGATCATTTGGGTGACCCCTAACACGAAAATCATCCGAAAAATCAACAAAAACATAGGAGGATTCATTCGAAGCCGTAAAAGATGCCTGGGATAATTTAGTATCTTCCATGCCTAAGAGATTTATTTAATTATTTTAGTAATATTTCTTCTTTACTCAGCAAGGGGGTTCTTTTGTTTTGTCCACTCAGACTTGCGACTTTAACTGTTTTTTGAAATTAATTTTTTTATGTATACATTTTGGAGTTGTTTAAGTTTTTGCTTATCAATATTAAATATAATAATATATACATTTTTTTTTATTATTACTTGTCTTTTATTTATTGGATCTTCTCTTACATTTGAGACTAACAATAAGTTTGCAAATCTTATAAATAAACAATAGTTAAGTCTTCTTGGACTGTAAATTGAGTCGCGGCCCTAAAGTCTATCGTTGGGTTGGTAGGTCAATACGACGAAGACGGGATCGGTTACACAACCATATTAGGCCTCTCGCGAGGTGGTTGGGGTGCGGCAAAGCTTGGCAAAGTACTTTGTCTTCTGTTCTGCTATTACATCTTTGACCGGCTGAATATTCAGGTCGCTTTGTATGTTTTCGTTTCGAACGTACCACGGTGCCCCGGTGATGGTTCTCAATATCTTTGACTGGGCTCGCTGGACAATATCAATATTGCTATTGCAAGCACTCCCCCATAATTGGGAGCCATAGGTCCAGATAGGTTTTAGCACAGAATTTTAGAGCAGAACCTTGTGATGTAGACTAAGGGGCGAGCGAGCGTTAATAAGCCAATAAAGACTGTTGGCTTTTAGTTTGAAGTGTGTTCTCTTTGCTTCGATGTGTCTGCGCCATGTGAGTCTTCTGTCGAGGTGAACTCCTATGTACGTCACTTCGTTTGCTTGAGGGAGTTCGGTGTTGTTTAATCTCAGCGGTGTACAATTTGGCCTGTTCAGGGTAAACGTAACGTGCTTGCATTTCTGTTCGTTAATTTTTAACCGCCAGTCGGATAGCCATTTTTCTACGTCGACCAGGTGAAGAGCCAATTGCGCAGTTGCTTGTATTGGGCATTTTGAGCGCCTGAGAATAGCTGTATCATCAGCGAAGGTAGAAGTTGTTTGTTCCCTGCTTGTTGGAATGTCTGCTTTGTAGAGGACGTATAGTGTCGGCTCAAGTACGCTGCCTTGTGGAACTCCGGCGCCAATGGTGTGATCATCGGATAAAGCAGTGTTACATCTGACTGCAAATTTTCTATCGTAAAAGTGTTGTTTTCATTTTATGCATTAGGCCGTCTAACCAGACTCTGCCAAGTGCTTGAGAGACATCTAAAAATATTGCTGTGCAATTTTCTCGATTTTCGAAGGCGTTTCGTATTTCTATCCTTTCCTGGTTTCGGTATCATTATAATGATCGACTTTTTCCATCTCTGTGGGAAGTGGCCTAGTTTTGTGATAGCATTGAAGAGTTGTGCGACAGTGCATACCGCACAATATAGGACCTCAATAATCATTTTGGGGGTTATCAGATCGCATCCCGAAGATTTTTTGGGTTCCAGTTGCATTTTGATGGTGCTGGCGATCACATTTGGACGAAACTCGATTGGTTCATGTTGAGGCTGAGAGTCACTTCTTAATGTTTGTAGTGTTAATGACTTTGTTGCGAGATTCCGTTGGAACACATTTTGAAGGTGAACCGCAAATGTGCTGGCTCTATCTTCATCGCTGCGGGCCCAACCGCCTACGGAGTTTCTGATGGGCATCACGGTTTCTGTCGGTGAAGAAAGGGTGGGGTGAGCTTTCCATGGTGAGTGTTTTTTACAAGATGTTGATAATTTCTCTATATAACGGTGTTGAGCATATGCTCCCTCCTGCTTTGAAGCTTTGGTGAGTCTTTAAAACTTTGCCGTGCGAAAGGCGATCTGTAAAACTGCCATTCTCGACGTAATCGTCGCTTTTCTTGGACGAGTTGTTCGATATGTAGATTTGTCTTCTTTTGGATGTGTAGTACTTGTGTAGTTTCAGGTGTTGCACTCCAGTGTACTAGTGTCGACGTCAGCTTCAACATTAAGGAGAGGTTTTAGTTCAATATATGAACTAATATATTTTTTTTGTATCTAAGCCAATTGGTTCTATGTGAATTCAGTCTAATCGGTTGATCTACGGACTCTGTTTGTCAAAGTAGCTTAATCAGAACAGGTGAGTGATCTGATCTGAGAGATCTGAAAGACGTTCGGCGCTTATCAGACTTCGAGAAATACTTTTAATAATTGCAAAGTCAATTAAATCGGGTAGTTTCTTGGGATCTGTTGACCAGTATGTTGGTTTACCGGGAGAAACGTGGTCAAGCTTATTGACGGCATTGTAAAGCTGCTTTCCTTTTGGGTTAACGAGTCGAGATCCCCAGTGCGTGTGCTTGGCATTGCAGTCTCCTGCTGCTATGTGTTCTCCAAGTGAGTTAAAAAACTGAGAAAACTCACCTTCAGTTATGGTAAAGGGAGAGGGCGGTATACGACGGCTAGAGTAAGTTGGTTACCATTGTCCAGTTTTATGCTTATAGATGTGGGATGATTTGTTCCTTACAACAAGTAGCCTCGTAGATTAAAATTATACTTGTTTGTAAGGTGTGTTTCTGAAAGTAGCATAACGTTACTATGATTGTCGAGAAGAAATTGACCTAACTCAAGTTTACGATGTGAAACGCCATTAGCATTCCACATTCCAGCATTTGTATCAAAAGATTTTGGTTTCGCATGAAATCCATAAGGCTTTGCTGCAGGTTAAATAAAATTGCTTCAGCATTGCTCTGTTGCTGCTCCGGTGGTTGATAGTGTTTGCCGGGTTGGGTTCCAAATGTGCTGCTTGTGAAAACGGTGTATTTGAGGCAAAGGGCTCCAGGGCGTTTGCGAATGTCACGTTTTTTGTAAAGTTATCGGGGCCAATAAAGGATCGCGCTGCAGTCGAAAAGAAGACATCTGGGAAAAACGGTGCATTTTGGGTTCGTGCAATGGTCACTCGCTGATGAAGTCGATTTTTTAATCTCCTTATGTATCGGGCATCCTTTGTAATTAGCTGTGTTATTATTACCTCAGTTTTAGCACTTTTTTGTGGTAGGGTTGTCTTTATCCACTGGGCAGTGTGCGGAGTCCGGAAGTTCTCCGCAAACTACACACACCGAACGTAGTGTACAGTACTTTCTTGTATGGCCATATTCTTGACAATTCATGCATTGTACCGGTCCCTTGCATTTATGTGGTTCTTCTACTGTGATTCTACGTTGCAATAAGAACTGAAGTTTATATATTGGGTGCACTTCGTTTTTCTTTAACGACTTGTTTTCAGGTTTAAGTTCTACATTGAATAGCGGTTGCGGTTTCTTATCTCTGTTTAGGATGTTGAAAACTGTGTTAGCGCTAAATCTTTTATCTTGTAGAGCCTTAGTTATTTCTTCAGGTGTAACGTCAGGCTCGATGCCCTTCAGTACGACTTGCAGTCCCTTGCTGCTTTTTAGTTGGTAAGTATAGAAGTTCTTTTTACTGTCGTTTAGAAACTTCGACAGTACTCTTTAATTATCTTCGGACTTCAATTGGATTTTTTTTCATGAATGTTGCCCTTTGCAAGGGGGATTACATTAAAATTGTCCGCCCCAATAAGCACTATAATTTTGTTTACGAGAGCATTGGAGTTTTCTTTCGGATATATATAGGGGGTGGCTTTGGCTTTTTAGACCCAGTACTTTAAAAAGTACAAATGGGTCTATTAAGTTTGTGCAAAAAAAAAATGTGCGTAACAGGCAGAAGGAGGCGTGGCAGACCCCATAAAGTATATATATTCTTGATCAGCATCAACAGCCGAGTCGATATAGCGATGTCCGTCTGTCCGTCTGTCTGTCCCTTTTTTGAACACCTATATCTCAGAGACTATAAGAGCTAGAGCCACCAAATTTGGCATGAAGGTTCATCTGTATATCGCATTTATGAAGTTTGTTTTAGAATTTTGCCACGCCCCCTCCGCCCCCGGAAATTGAAATACAAAATTTCAAAGTCGAATAACGAAAGCACCTTTAATGCTAGCGATATGATTTTTTTTCACACATGATAAACTTTATAGTCCAATCCTGTCCTGAAAGTTTTATCCGGATCGGATAATAAACGGATAGTATACGGCTGATCGAAATTTCGAAAATATGAACACCTAGATCTCAGAGACTATAAGAACTAGAGACATCAAATTTGGTATGTAGGTTCATATATATCTCCCATTGATCAAGTTTGTTTTAGATTTTTGCCACGCCTCCCTCCGCCCCCGGAAATTGAAATACAAAATTTCGAATTCGAACTGAAGGAGCCCCTTTAATGTTAGCGACTTCATTATTGGTATATATAATATACACTATGGTCCAAACCTGTCCAGAAAATTTCATTCCATTCGGATGATAAACACGGAAGTTATTCAACTAGCAATGTTAAAGGCAAAAGGAAGAAAAAGAGACGTTAGCGACCTCTGTGTTTATTAACTTCGTAGTGGCGCCATCTATTGTTTGGTACGCATTATTGAAGAACAATCAATAGTGAACGGTTTGCACTCAAAAAGTACTGGGTCTCCTACTGTCGAGCTTGCTCCACTGTAGCTTACTGTATTTTTTTTATCACCTTCGCCAGCTTCAGAGGGCAGATCGTCAGAGTTGTCTGCCAGAATTTTAAACTTCTTATTGTAAATTGGATTTTTGTTTGTATCTAGGCTTGAGTCGACACGGATAACTTTCGGCTTCGAGTTTAGGGGGCTCGACTTTCTTTTAATTTGAATGTAGCGATCCATACCGTTCTGAACAGCCGGACCCGTTTTTGGTTTTTGTTTTGATTCTTGTTATACCCTTGCAGAGGGTATTATATTTTGTCACGAAATGTGTAACGCATTGAAGGAAGCCTCACAGACCCCATAAAGTATATATATTCTTGATCAGGGCGACGAGCTGAGTCGAAATAGCCATGTCCGTCTGTCTGTCCGTCTGTCCGTGTGTCCGTCTGTTTCTATGCAAACTAGTCTCTCAGTTTTGAAGCTATCTTGATGAAACTTGGTACAGGTCCGTCTTATTGCTGCACGCAGTACATATGTCGAAACCGGCCGGATCGGATAACTATATCATATAGCTGCCATAGGAACGATCGGTTGGAAATAAACATTTAGTATGAAAAACTTTTTTGTTTCTTAAAATATCTCAACCAAATATACACATTGTGTGTTTCATTAAGTTTTAAACAGGCTGACTAAATTTGGTTTAAATCGGACTACTATATCATATAGCTGCCATAGGAACGATCGGCTTAAAATCAACATTTAACAAATTTTGTAAAAAATCTGTCGGCTTACACAGGGCACTGCAAGGGTATCCAAACTTTGGCGCGCCAAAGTTAGCTTGCGCTATATTTTTTTTTTAATGATATTGTGGCGATGGGGCTTGAGCTTGCTGTTGTTGCCATAATTGAATGGTCCGCTTGCGTGGCAGGTGTCGCGTTAGGTATTGTAGCCTTTAACGCGTTGTTGTTGACGGATACAGTTGCAGTTGTTGTTGTTGCTGCGATTGTAGTAGTTGCTGAGGTCATTTTGCTGTTGTTCGAGAGGTGTGTGTTGAAATTAATGCACTCACCGGCGCTGGAGAGCTACACTGCGAGCTCCATGAACTGGAGGTTACAGTGGGAGAGCAAGATCGTGGTCTCTAATTTTGTACGAATTGTGCGTGGCACATTTTTATTTTTACTAATTTTTTACTGGTTTATTAATAAAAACTGATATAAGAGTTAGTTTCAGAGTCTACGCGCTTCTGCTGTATAACTCGAATACACCTTAATGATTTATGTAATTTTTTGACTATCACCATGTCAACTGTTGTGGTGCGCTTTCCGGAGCGCGTAAAATAACATGACCGTTCACCGCGAAGGTTGATTGGAATATATAATAATAATAATAATAATAATAATAATAGTAATAAAAATAAAAATAATAATAATAATAATAATAATAATAATAATAATAATAATAATAATAATAATAATAATAATAATAATAATAATAATAATAATAATAATAATAATAATAATAATAATAATAATAATAATAAAAATAATCATAATAATAATAATAATCGGATCAGATTACTATAGTATATATGTAGCTGCTATAGGAACGATCGGTTTAAAATCAACATTAAGTATACACAACTTTTTTGTTTCTTTAGATATTGTAACTTAACTCACACATTAGGTGTTTGGAATAGTTTCAAACAGCGAGTCCAAATTTTGGTGCTAATCGGCATACCTGGCGTAGTGATGTAAGTCCAAAGTTAACATCGGTTTAAAAATCGGATTCTTAAAATCGCCTATGCAAATATCGATTGATCGAAACATCGGAAATTTTGACACCGATTGATGGATTTTTCATATGCACATGAAAGACATAAACACTTTAACACAAAACACATATTAGCTCAGCTCACGATCAGTAACATAATCTTATTATGTTATTTATATACATACATATACGTTAATAATATTAAAGCTCACACTTACCATAGCATATTTGTTAAATTTAACTTTTCTGAGTGAAATTTTGACACCGCGTGTGTATTTTGTAGCGTTTGCGTTTTGTAGCGTTAGCATTTTCAAAAAAATCGATTTATTTAAATTGATTAATTGGCAAAAAATATATCGAGTTAAAAACCTCAAAAATCATTTATGCAAAAATCGATCAATCGATGTTTCGATGTTTTTTTACATCAGTACTATGTCATATAGCTCCCATAGGAGCGATCGCACAGTGGGCTATCGGGCCTCGCTAGCGGCATTTTATTCAAATTTTAAAGTTTAAAAAAGCGTTAAGTTTGATTTACCAAGCGATAACAAATACATTAATTAGATTTTATTCGATCTTTTGAAAGCTTTCTGATCAGCTGATCGACACCTGTGAGCTGTCTAACTCAACATATGTTGCAGCAATTTTTTTTACTACAATTTTTCTTCGTTATGCCCGTGATTTTCAAATTGCTGTAAAATGTTCAATTTTCTTTTGTTTACAATCAAGTTTGGGTTTTTATTAACTTTGAGGTATGTTTTATGTAGAAACTCGGAGTGTTTGACTGGTCTATATATGTGTTGATTAATAAATGTAGTTAAAATTTAGTCTATTAACAAGGATCCCATAGTAACGTACACCTTTTTCCGTGAAAAAATTCACCTGGATTCAGTCTAACTCTTATTTTATCTGAAAGTTGGAATCATCGTCCGTCAAAAATGGCTACCATGAACTGCTACTATCTGCTACCCTTTCTATTATGTACAACGATGTTATCCCCACAAAAAAGTTTCTCGCCATGGAAATTTATACATTTTATGGAATATATTTAAAATGCACTACTAGTTTCTTCTGATCCTTTAATATCTTCAGTGTCCAATGGTTATTAAATTTCCTCTTCTAAAAATATTGTTTTATATAGGGAAGTTAAGTTTGCTTATATTAAAAGGTGCTAATGATCAAGATTCCGACTCAGAACATTACATATAAAATAAATTTTTTTTTTTTAAATGCCTTTGATTTTTTTCTGATCTGTGGAAAAAAAAACAGATTTCAGATATCTAGCTTAACTTGGAAGTCATTAATTTAATGCCGCTAGCGAGGCCCGATCGCCCACTGTGGATCGGCTCGAAATCAACGTCTAACAGATTTTGTAAACATCTGATGGCTTACACAAGGGTATCCAAACTTTGTCGCACCAAATTTAGCTTGCGGTATATTTTTGTTTTATTTTAGCCAACAAGACTGACGAATACAAAAAAAAATGGTTTCGAACAGGACTATTCACATTCAAAATTTCGTCGAGCACCAAAAAATTAGGAGAGCAATCTGTGGATAAATTACTATAAATTTTAACTAACTTTTTATTGGTGAGTCAGTGGAATTTGCATTTTGTGCATAAGAGTTACAGTAGCGGACAAAGAAAACCGGACACCTAATTTGAGCTTGCATATCCGAACTTTGAAGCCACGTGAGCGCCGCATAAATGTTTCGATCGACTTAATTTTTTTAAATTTGTATTTGTCTATTATTTAACTTTAAATATGCGTTAAATTTTTTGTTGCCAAAGCGTTTTGGCAAGTAAAAAAATATTATTTAGTGAGCTACGTCACAAATGACTGATTTGCACAAATGAGCCATATTGGCTCTGCGGTCTAAAAACTTGAGTCTTCGGGCTGTAAGTGTTAAAGTTGGATTCAGCAAATCTTCTATAGGCCAATTTCTTATGAATAACGATAAAACCGACAGTTTAAGGGGATACCCTGGCACAGGTAGGAAGAAGAAGACAACCAACCACGAAAATAGAATATTGAAGCATGGAATCAAAAATTTAATCATGGAAAATCGTTCAAAACCGCTGAAGACATTAGGACCGAATTTGTCCAATCTGGAGAAGGCAACATTAGGACAAGGACTGTGCGAAGACGCCTCGTGGAGGAAGGACTTAATGCTCGCCGGCCAGCAAAAAAACCGGTGTTAACGTTAAAAATGCGTCAAAAATGGCTAAAATCGGCTAAAACCCACGAGTCTTGGACCTTAATCGATTGGAGAAACGTTATATTTTCTGATGAATCGAAAATAAACCTTTTTGGTACAGATGGGATAACATACGTACGCCGTAAAGTCGGAAAACGGTTCATGAATAAGTGCCTAAGAAGAAATGTAAGGCAAGGAGGATCCCGTGTGGTCTGGGGATGTTTCTCCTACTATGGAGTTGGTGATCGTGCAAAAACGGTAAGTCATATTTTTATTTTCATTCCCTAACTATTCTCTAATAAACTACTAAGCTTTTACATTTACACGATTTTTATTTTTTTTAGGTAATTAATTATTTAAAGAAGGTGGGCATATCAACGTTGGACTGGCCAGGCAATAGTCCGGATTTAAACCCGATCGAGAATCTCTGGCATATTTTAAAGGTTAAAATCACGGAGGAGAAACCCAAAACGTTAAAAGAGCTTGATCGGAATTTGAAAAATTTGTGTTACAACGGAATACCACCAGGAATAATACAAAATTTGGTTGATTCTATGCCGACACGCATAAAATCGGTCATAAAAAATAATGGAGGACCAACAAAATATTAAAAGTTGTAAATTAAATGTAGTATATATCATACTAAATAAAAATAATTTACTTAAAATTTTAACTCACTTTTAAACATAAAAATGCATTAAGCTACAGTGGAGCAAGCTCGACAGTAGGAGACCCAGTACTTTTTGAGAGCAAAGCGTTCACTATAGATTGTTCTTCAATGTTCCCTACCATGCAATAGATGGCGCCACTACGAAATAAGTTAATTAACACAGAGGTCGCTAGCGTCTCTTCTTCTTCCTTTTGCCTTTAACATTGTTAGTTGAATAACTTTCGCGTTTATCATCCGATTGGGATGAAATTTTCTGGATAGGTTTGGATTATAGTGTATATTATTTGTACCAAAAATCAAGGGGCTAGCATTCAAGGGGCTCTTGTAATTCAAAATTTTGTATTTAAATTTCCAGGGGCGGAGGGGGGCGTGGCAAAAATCTAAAACAAACTTGATCAATGGGAGATATAGATGAACCTACATGCCAAATTTGGTGTCTCTAGCTCTTATAGTCTCTGAGATCTAGGCGACACAAAAAGGGACAGACAGACGGACAGACAGACGGACATGGCTATATCGACTCGGCTGTTGATGCTGATCAAGAATATATATACTTTATGGGGTCTGCCACGCCTCCTTCTGCCTGTTACGCACATTTGCACAAACGTAATAGACCCATTTGTACTTTTTCAAAGTACTGGGTCTAAAAAATAATTTTTTGCGTGGTCCCAAGGCCTATTTTGCTTCCCTATGCAGATCAGTCATTTTTGACACAGTTCACTATTTACCTTATATTTTTTTACAGAAAGCTTTTCGCGTAAAAATCTCATCGGTTCATGAAAGCTAAAAAACTAACACATACAACAAAAAAAGTTCCAAACCGATATAAGGTTTTTTACAAAGCTCACGCCGACTCAAAGTTCACGCATGCAAGTCAAAACTAAGTGTCCGGTTTTCTTTGTCCGCTACTGTATGCTAGGCTTATATTGAAATTTCTAAAGTGTCGACCGAGCTGTGCACCAAGTTTTTAACATGAACATCTTAGCGACATTCCTTTCGTGAGACCTACGGTAGGCCAAGACCAGGAGAAAGTTCCAAAAGTTTGTCGTCTAATCTAAGAGTTCTCAGGTGATAGGGCTTCGTTCAATTCTTGGAAAAAAAAATTTAGAACCAATAATGAAAATTTTCGAAGGCCAAGAACACACGTACAAATATTATTTGGTAACCCTCGCTGTTCGTACCAAAGTAGTCGGAGAAGCCGAAACAGTTTTGAAGTCATACAACAGTCCAATGAATTGGAAGGAATCACAAAGTGCCTTATGTCGCATTATGTCGATAAACGAGATTTAAAGACTCTCGAATATCAGATGTTCTCGCTGACACAGGGACGCATGACTATTAATGAATTCTACCAAGTAATTTATTATCAATTGTCAAGAAGACTCACCAAAAACCATACGAGCTTTAACAGACAATTATCGCGGAAAAGCTCTAGATATGAATCTTGGGAGCAGGAAGGAGCAGTTGGTCCCTGCGAAGAAACTTATGAAACCTACCTAAAAACCTTTCGCGGTATTTTGGGTAATGACACTCTTAAAAAAAACTAAATGCAGTAATTGATGTCAAGAATGACACCCTAATGAGATATCAAAATTACAAAGTCAAAATAAAGCAGCTGGCAACCCAAGCTGTAAACATTATCAAAGTCAGTGCAGACCACATGACCCTAGGTCAGAGATATATTTTAAATCGCATAGTAAAGACCCACTCAGAACTATTCGCCGAACCCGATGAAAGGTTGACACACCACGACCGTAGAAGGAGAAATGAGGACCACCTCAGACGTGCCTGTGCACAGTAGACATTATCCATATCCGGCTTCCTTAAGAACAGAAGTTGAGAATCAAATCAACAATTTACTAGATGATGGTATAAAAAAACCTTCAAGGTCTCCTTATAATTCACCAGTGTGGATCGATCCAAAAAAAGCTGATGCTCCTGGCGAAAGAAAATATCGCATTGTCATAGATTATAGGAAACTGAATGCTGTGACGATATCAGATCAGTATTTGATCCCGGAGATCGGGGAGATCATCGCACAGTTGGGTGAAAACAAATACTTCTCAGTACTTGATTTGCAAAGTGGTTTCCATCAGATTCCACTGAAGGCAAGGGATATGGAGAAGACAGCATTATCAGTAAATGGTGGAAAGTTTGAACTCACTAGAATGCCGTTTGGTCAAAAGAATTCTGCAGCAATAACACATCGGCTGATAAGTCCGTAGGATACCCACCAAAAAAGCAATTTTTTGGCAAAAATCAATCATCAACAATCCACTCATTCCAGCGCTTCTCTAACATTTCGATACATTTTTAAAAAAAGATATATATTAGGCCTCAAAACAGGCCTTTTTTATGTGATTACTTGTTAATTTGAGCATCATCTCTTCCCGGTCAGCTTTTTTTTAGGTCTGCAAACAGTTAAAATTCACTTGGAGCCAGATCTATTGAAAATGATAGGCGCTGGAGCAATTCGATGCAATTTCGCCATGGTAGAGACGACTTTTGAAATGACGCATTGTTCTGCAAACGCGGCACCCACTTTTAACAGAGCTTTATCATGGACAAATATTCATGCAAATGAAGCCGCTGAATTTTTTATAAGTCTGTAAGGTGTCAACTATCTTCTGAAAATGCGCTTTACAATTTTCTAAACCGATTATTTTGACTTTTTTATTTTTATTCGGTGTTACCACCATTTTTGGACGACCAAGAGGTTCAGTAACATCGGTGGTCGTATGACCACCTTAAAAGTTACCGAACCACTTCCTTACAATTTTTCTTGATGGAGCAGGGTCCAAATAGCACCTATCACGAAAAGATTTTGCTTGAGCGGTGTTTTTCCACAAGAAAAAAATTTAAAATAAACACAAGAAAATTTTTAAAATCGGTATTTTCAAAAATCTTAAAAGTTGCATCACTGAAACTTCTGCATCTTGTTAACCGTTTATCGGATTTAAACGAAACTTTGGCTAGTACCTAATAAAATATCCTTATTTCCAAAAAAAATTATGGGTTTTGAACTAGTAGCGCCCCTTATGTGCTATCCTACGGACTTATCAGCCGATGTGTTATTTCAAGAGCTCTTGATGGGAACATATAGGAAAGCGATGCTACGTCTACGTCGATGATATAATAATTTTCAGTCAATCAGAAGATGGGCATACGCAAGTCCTTGAGAAAATATTCTCAACTTTAGCTGAAGCCAACATGAAAGTACAGATCAACAAATGTGAGTTTTTCAAAACGGAAGTCGACTTTCTGGGCTTTATAGTTTCTGCAGATGGGGTAGAAAGCAACATCGATAAAGTCAAGGCCATTCAAAACTTTCCAAAAATAATTTAGTTGATTATTAATACTAATCGAAATTTAACAGGTATGGTAAAAACTGTAAATTTAATAATATTGTCATAAACTGAAGTAAATAAAATCTAAGAAATCTTGAATAATGAAGAAGGAATTTTTAGAAGAGTTATTAGAATTTGCCAAGATAAATGTAGCAACAAACGGCAAAAACATGCTCTATATGATAAACATACCATTAGTTCAAAAAGAAGCTTGCGTCTCTGTGATAATTAAATCCGTTAAGAAAGATAAAGTAATAAGTGACACAAAGTACGAAAATATAATGATTTGCAATAACACAATAGATGAACATATAGAAGAATGCGAAACTCATAGCGACAAGACCATTTTCAATAGAAATAATATCGTAAATTTAAGTAATGACTCCTGCATAACACCACTCATGCAAATTGAAAACCATACTGTAAGTCCGTCAACAGTCAACACATTCCAGACCACCAAGAAATTCTGACTGGCACCATCCTACTCAACGATTTCAAGACAAAATTCAGAATCGACCAGTAAGAAATGGATATGGAAGGAACCTATCTAATTCAGTTCCAGAATTCCACAATTAAAATTGCCGATGATTAATATGAAGGAAAAGAAGCACGATACGCAAAAGCTACCCCCCACTTTTTCAGATGATGGATAAAAGAACAATAACAAAAGAAATACTTTCGCTACAGATGCTAAAAGAAATAAATATCAGTAACACTCGGAGATTAAAAACACTGAAGTCAACTAATATCAAGACCACAACCATTAGTTTGACACTCTCCGGCATCCTAATAATACTGTTGGGAACGACAATAACATGGGCCTGCAAGCAAAAATCTTCACCAAAAAAAAACAAAGTAACGCAGAATCACCGAGCCCCGAAGTAACAACCAATAGAACTCAAACGATTTTACATCGAGACCGAGGACGTCCGCGTTGAAAGGGGAGTTAAGAACAACATTACCAAAACTTCATATTAGCGGAATGGCCAGTGCAGTAGTACCTACAATGCACTTATGGGACCGATATTTGGGGTATTTGACACCCAAAGCTACAATGCATCCAACAAGCTACAGAGCCAGGGGCAGCCTTAACAACGGCAGCGGCAGCAGCAACGGAATAAAAAATAGTCTTTAAGCTCAATTAATATTGCTCTAAGTTTTGGTTATAATTTTGAGCCCGAAATAAACGGTTATATTTTTTTTTATCAATTCCAACCAAAGGATTTGTTAATTGTAACCTGTGTAACCTGTCCGTGCTTAAGTCGCATTTTTATATGAATTGGGAAAATTGCGACTAAAATGGGCCGCGAAGAGAACAAAAAAGTATATTTATTTTTCAAATTTGATAATAGAAAATCTATTAGTAATGTGGTCTGACGCTGAGCGGAAATTCCATTAGAAATCTGAAGCGCCATTTGTCTCGCATTATTCAGAATCATTGGACAATTCAAATACAAATGACACAAATGTAAAGCACAGCCAAAAAAAAAAAATTTGCATTGAGACAAATGAAAAGATAAACACTGCATCGCTTGTAAAAATTGTCACCACAGACGGCAGATCGTTTCTGTAAATGGATAGAAGGATTGGACATAGTGAATCCTTTTTATGATGCGCTTTCCATGGATCACATAACGTCGCGAAACATAATAGGTCATGTTAAAGAAAAAAGCTGTCTATTAGGCATGACATCAAGTCCTTGGCAAAAGGAAAGCAGATTTCTCTAAAAATAGATGTTGCTACTAGGCTGGATAAAGCCATCTTAGAAGTCAATCTACAGATGACTAATTAATGGAACAAAGTGAAATCATAATCAAAAAACTTGGATTGATTCAATTATATGAATCGCATAATGATCGTTATACGAAGGGTACTATTT
Source organism: Drosophila neotestacea (assembly GCA_035044365.1). Lineage (NCBI taxonomy): Eukaryota > Metazoa > Arthropoda > Insecta > Diptera > Drosophilidae > Drosophila > Drosophila neotestacea. The sequence continues at coordinate 119,184 of JAWNMD010000156.1, forward strand.
ATATTTCGGAAAAAGCAAACAATTACAAACATTTTTATATGCTTTATTGTTTTTCAAAATATTCCCCTTGATGATCAATACACTTTTGCATTCGTTCAAACCAATTGTCATAGCAGATTTTCCATTCCTCATAACACTTCTAAAACATGGCTTTTGAACGCTCCAACTGCTTCCTCGTCGAAATGTCGAAATGACAAAAAATTCACTTGTTTGACGAAATGTGTGAGAGCACGTGTTGTCATGTTAGAGAATGATTTGTCTTTGGCGATCCTTTGCTCTGCGAACAACTTTTGTTGGTATTGACTCGTCTTGTACGCATATACTTATGATTCGTCATCTGTCACGATTTACGTCTTTGAAAGCACCATGGTCAAACTTTTGAATTTTTGTACAACTAAGTTCTCATACAAAATCGAATTTATTGCAGCGGAACTTATGTGTAAGGATGCCTCTATCTCACGATATGTCACATGACGATCTCGCACGATCAGTTTACGCACTGCATCGATATTTTTTTACACAACAACCGATTTTGGAAGACCTTCACGGAATTCGTCGACGACCAAACTACGAGTACGATTGAATTCGCTTTACCAGCGATATAATCCACGTCGAAAGTTGGGAAAAAATAATCCAACAAAAGCATTCATTTGAAATTTCAATTTTTTGGACAAATTGATTTTTTGAACTGGCTGTAAAAACTTTGTGAGTACGTTTATGCCAAAAAATGTGAAACTTTATTATGGTGTTGTCAGATTTTAGCTATTGACAATGGTGTTGCCAGTTCCCAAAATAAAAGTAGTAATCCTCGTATTAAGGAACGTATAATAAAAATTTTACAAGAATACGATATAGATAAAGACAACGACGAACCCATAGAAAACTTTGATTCCATAAAGCTATCAAATGTACATCTTGTGCTATGCTCTGTGCACACACTTCAATTGTGCGTTTACAATGTAAACAAGCACAATGAAGATAGCGAAAATAGTAGTATTTGCCGTTTATACACTTTATGTGGCCACAAGTTTGAATTCAACATTTACCATATTGGAAAAATGGTTGGAGCTGAGAGAGTTCCTTGCTGCGGAATCGTTTCCAGCCATGACTGGGACTGAATCGAACTTTAAGAGATGCATTTGAGGACACATTTGACAAATGTATGGCTACAGCAAAAACAACTGGTTTATATCGACTTTTTCAGTTTAGAATAAAATATTGACTTAGGTAAAAATCAAAATAAACCACAAGAAAAGAAATGCATATTTCGAACAGCCTTATGCTGTCCGTTTATTGTCCGATCGGATTATATAGTTTATCATTAAACGTGCTCTTGTAAATCGAATAAGTTTGCTCTTCGACTTTGGGGGTCGGAAGAGGGCGTGGCAAAATTTTAAAACAATCTTTATCAATGCAATATATAGATGAACATTTGAACGTACATGCCAAATTTGGTGTCTCTAGCTCTTATGGACACATTTGACAACTGTAAGGCTACAGCATGAACAACTAGTTTACATATAGCGACTTTTTCAGTTTAGATTAAATTATTGAACTAGATCCAAAGTAAAGTACAGGGTCTAAATATACCGCAACCTAACTATGGCGCGCCAAGCTTTGATACCCTTGCAGACGTATAAGACATACTTTTTTTTTTACAAAATTTGATAGGATGCTTTAGGCACAGAGTATGGATAATATAAAAGTATATTTTAGATATCTTAAGAAAAAACTAAGTTTTTCAAACTAAATGTTGATTTTGAACCGATCGTTCCTATGGAAGATATATGATATAGTAGTCCGATTTGCACCAAACTTGGTTAGGTCTATCTTAATAAAAAAAGTTTTTCATACTCAATGTTAATTTCTAACTAATCGCTCCTATGGCAGCTTATATCTTGCTTATATCATTGTTGTATATAAAACTCTTTGTCCTGATTCACTGAGACATCACAATGTATCCCAAACGGGTAAGGATATCGAGCTGAAATTTTCAAACAACATAGCCGAGTTTTTTTATCGACTTTAGAAACTAGACTTTAGTATGTAGAGCTTAAGTATTTCTTACTCATTGTTACATCCTGAGAAAATTTGGTCAAGATCGGACTACTATATCATATAGCTGCCATAGGAACAATTAGATGTCAATTAAATTTTTGATGAAGTATCTTAATACTTTTTTTGCTAATGTATCTTAACTAAGGAATGAAACCGTAACCGGAAACTTTAAGCGAAATTAACACTTCTCACAGTTATAGCCGGACCTTCTCATATTATTATGTAATATTTTTATAAGAAAGCGGTAAACGTAAATAGCCACTTTGTTATATATATATATATATATATATATATTTGGTTTTTTTAAGCAAAACATTTAAATTTCTGTCATTCGCTTACCACTAACATGAGAACAAAAAATAAATTGCCCTGAGCTGATAAGCGATTATTCAATACGTGAGGGCCCTGAGGTTTGAGCACTGCAATCTTTGACGACTTATCAGCAACGGTAAAAATTTATAACTGTACACATACCATATATAATATTATATATAGACATATAAGAAAGTTATACGAAGAAAATAAGAGTCATCTAGGAGGTCAAAAAGAATCGAGTTAAGTTTGTTTTAAATTAGTCCTTAACTATTTAAGAACATCCTCACAAAGTTTTATTGTCGAGCTCGAAATATTTTGGAATACACTATTAAGCGAAAAGTGAACATGTTTGCGGTACATTGCGGACGACTGGCGCAGCTTTGAAGCGCGTTTTCTCCACTTTCAACTTTAACAATTTCTCTAAAATTGCGCACACGATTCAGATAAAACCACTCAACCTTTTGAAATGAATCAAAGGTCATGTTGTTCAGGATTAAATTTTTTTCTATTTGAACTAAGAAAACTAAAGAAAAAAATATTTTCAAGGATTTTTATATGAGATAAGCAGCGAAAAAAAAATCCTCAAAAATCTTGTTTTTCCGCTGAATTAACAGAAGATAAGTATTTTGCTTATCGATCTACGTGTTCGATATCGATATACGTGTTATCTACGCTGTTATTGAGGCCGCTTTATATAAATCAGCTGTTGTTGCTCCTCATCAGAAAAACAAATTTAAAGCTGCCACTTTTAAATAAAATAATAATAGAGTCGTTTTCTGCCCTAATGATAAATTATAATTATGTAATATATATTATTTTGTTAGGCATATCATTTTAATTAAACAAAATTAAGCCTAATTAACTTTTTTGGTTATAATGATCTTTGAAAATCCAAAGTATTAAAGCAGTGACCTCCAAGTGACGTAGGTTATTCGCTCACACCACATTTTCACCAAATTTGTATTGTTTAAAAGCAATATTTACACTCGTTAAGCAGTTAGCCGTCTCAGCAGTGCCATTTGAGTTTTAGCAGAACGATAGGCACTTACGTTATGAAATGTAACGAGAAATGTAAACCAACTTTGAAATGAAAAACCAAGGCTGCAAACCGGTTCAGAACCGATCCCCGAGAAACCGGTTTGGTTCGGCTACCCGAGCTGAACCCTTAAAATGTTCTAGTACTGAACCCGAACCGGTGCACTTTCATAAAAAAAAGGTTCGGTTCGGGACTTTAAAATTTGTGGCGGTCGTCAAAAATTTCGGTACAATTTATTTGTTTATTTTTGGTGGGCTTTTTCTAAACGATGTTTTCACAGAATTCGATAAATTTTTAACAAATCTTCAAGAACATTGTATTCAAATTTCTTTTGACTTTACACTCTAAAATTTTAGAATTTGATATGAAAAGTGATTATAAAATAAGCAACAAGTAAAAAGGTAAGCAATAATAAAAGCAAGAAAAATTTATAACTCCTTAAACCGAACCTAAAACTTACATTATGGTTTGAACCACCGAACCGAATCCTCAAACATTTTTGGGGCTTGCGGCCTTGTAAAAAACTGAAAAAATTGTTACGCTGTTTTCTTTATATGAATTTTTTCATATCCACGGCGTTTCACATCGAGTGTAAATACAGCTTTAAAGTACAATTTTTCGTTAAACAGATGCCCTTTTTCTTTCAAGCCTTAAAATTTTTTGAATGGGAAACTGCGGCGAAGCGGAACTCTAATTTGCAGAAATCAAATACATAATAAAAGTTATAATTTAAATCACAAAAAAAAGTTTGGATAAGCCCAATTCATTTTTTCTGATATTAACTTAATGAAATTTGTTAATTGGTAAGATTGCATATACACATTAGTGAGCATTGGCAACGTTGCACTTATACTATGCTTAGGATGATTACTTTATCGTTGAGAGAAATTAGGTTTTCTTATCATAAATTTAGTACCAGCCTCTCGATTGCTTGAAGGGTGGATCATCCTGCCCTTATGTTACTAACGTTATATGTACATGTAATATATATCGACTCGGCTTCTGATGCTGATCAAGAATACTTTATGGGGTCTGCCACGCCTCCTTCTGCCTGTTACATACATTTTTTTTATACAAACTTAATATACCCCATAGGGTATAAAAACATAAACTGAAAGCATCAACAAAACAACCTTGACAACAATTAACAAACAGGCACTTACCAATAGTAACACCATGTACATTTGGAGAAGCGCTCGCGTTTGAAGCCGCTTAACGAAAGTTGCGCCTCTGAGGTTATCAATCAATGCAAGCGGTTCTATAAGCACCAACCAAAGTGCGAGACAGGGACATCGTGTGTAAGGGAGAAGCAAATAGTGAGTGTAATTGGTATTGATAAATTAACCAAAGTGTGTCGAGCACAAACAGCTTGTGTAATGAAGCGAGACGAAAATATATCATTCAGTCGGAAGGGGCCCGACAGTAAAATACCCTGTGGAAGTAAAGGACGTTGTTAAGTTCCATTACATGCAAACAGAATTAGCCTGCTCAATACATATCTCAAATCTCAAGCTTCATAATTGCCAGAGTTATGGTATTCTGCGATTTCTGGGAGAAGGGGATGACTCAAAATTAAATTTAAAATTGACGATCGGTCCAGACCCTCTTAATCGTCATTCTAGCCAAATCTCAAGGCTGTAGCTGTAAGATAGCTTTAGTTATATCGTTTTTATCGATTTGTAGGCGAAGGGGGCGTGGCTTTCAAAATTTGAATTAAGCTTGATCTGCGTGCAAATACTAGAAGTCTTCATACCAAATTTGGTGCTCCTAGGTCTTACCATCTCTGAGATCTCGTACGTACGGACAGACAGACGGTCCCACGGACATGGCTATATCGACTCGGTGTTTGATGCTAATCAAAGTCTGGTAAGTCTCCTTCTGCCTGTTACATCTATTTTTTAACAAACTTAATATACCCCACAGGGCATTAAAATGAAGTAAAGAACGATTCAAGGCATATAGCAAGTACATAATAAATAACAAAAGAAATATGTCATTCAGTCGGGAGGAAGATATGCATGCAAACAGAATTAGCCTGCTCAATATATTCGTGTATACATATGTATGTACAAGGGCGTAGGCAGGGGGTCAAAGGGCCATTGCCCCCTACACTCGTAACTTTTCTACATTCCTGATTTTGTCAACTAGTATAAAAAATGTTGTTCTTAAACTGTTACGAAACTAAATAGTTAGTTTCTGTACAACTAGTTTTATGATTAGTTATAAGGACACTAGTGAAAGAATCAAATAGTTCTAGGTCTAGTTTAAGAGCAACTTAAAATTGACTGGTTGTAAACGGTCTAGATTCAGGCTAGTTAGGCAATAAGGTGAAATTATAGAACTACAAAAATGAGTAAGTTGTGAAGTAATAATTTTCTCAAAAAGTTTATTTGTAGCAGATATTTTGGAAATAGGCCTATAGTTGTTAGCGCAACTCCTAGGGCCACTTTTATTTGACGGAATTATATGTGATTCCTTCCAAACAGAAGGGAATGAGCAAGATGCAGCAGATAAAGTTAAAAGTCTATGTAAGAGTAGATATAAAGAGCCAGCGCAGTACCCAAGTACGCATCCTGGCAACCCATCGGGGCCTGCGGAGAATACTGGTTTAACTAAATTCAGTTCACATAATACTGAGTCTTCAGTGATCACGGGTTCAGGAATAAAGTTAGAAATTTGCACTTTATAGGGATAGGATGTACTAGGAGAGTAGCTATTAACAGAGTAAGTAGTTTGAAAAAATTCTGCAAATAAATCCGTTGCAGCGTGATCAATATTTGCCGTCTTTATTTTATATGAAACTGAATGAGGTAGTAAAGATGATTTACGTTTAGAATTTACAAAATTATAGAATCGTTGAGGGTCCAGAGCAAACTGAAGCCGGCAAAGACACATATAATCGTTGTAAAGTTGCAAGTTAAGTGAATTACATTTAGCAATAGAATAACGAGAAAAATCGACATCGTTCCCTGTACGTTTATATTTTTTTAAATATCGCGATTTTAAATTTTTTAGACTTGATAGCTCTCGGGTAAACCATGGGGCTTATTAGACCTAACTGAGTACCTTCGAGGAACGCATTGATCAAAAAAGATGTTCAAAGTGTCATAAAAAAGACTCAGCAAATCCTAAGTTATTGCTCGCAAAAAACTGGGACCATGGGGTCATGATTAATAATGAGATCATTTATTATCTAAAACAGCGCGGCTTAGACGCTGCTTTAGAGAGCACAGTTTGCTCAATAACAGGTAGATCAAGATTCATTTCTAACGTAGGGTGAAATGAATCTTCGGGAAGCACAAGCGGATTTATTCTACTAACAGCACTAACTGAAGGATCAGATACAAATACTATGTCCAGAAAACGGTTGTTACAATTACAAATATTATTTACTTGATAAAGTGAAAGATCTAGGATGCTATTTACAAACTCATAAGAACTAGTAGGAACAACCAGATTATCCACAATAGACCAAGATATATCAGGCAAATCAGAAAGTTAAGAGGATATCAATCATTATAAAACGTTGTAACATAGTTATACTAATAAAATAAAAATACAGTAAGCTACAGTGGAGCAAGCTCGACAGTAGGAGACCCAGTACTTTTTGAGTGCAAACCGTTCACTATTGATTGTTTTTCAATAATGCGTACCAAACAATAGATGGCGCCACTACGAAGTTAGTAAACACAGAGGTCGCTAGCGTCTCTTCTTCTTCCTTTTGCCTTTAACATTGTTAGTTGACTAACTTCCGTGTTTAGCATCCGATTGGAATGAAATTTTCTGGACAGGTTTGGACCATAGTGTGTATTATATATACCAATAATCAAGTCACTAACATTAAAGGGGCTCCTTCAATTCGACTTCAAAATTTGGTATTTCAATTTCCGGGGGCGGACGGGGGCGTGGCGAAAATCTAAAACAAACTTGATCAATGGGAGATATATATGAACCTACATACCAAATTTGATGTCTCTAGCTGTTATAGTCTCTGAGATCTAGGTGTTCATATTTTCGAAATTTCGATCAGCCGTATACTATCCGTTTATTATCCGATCCGGATAAAACTTTCAGGACAGGATTGGACCATAAAGTTTATCATGTGTGAAAAAAATCATATCGCTAGCATTAAAGGTGCTTTCGTTATTCGACTTTGAAATTTTGTTTCAAATTTACGTGGGCGGAGGGGGGCGTGGCAAAATTCTAAAACAAACTTCATCAATGCAATATATAGATGAACCTTCATGCCAAATTTGGTGGCTCTAGCTCTTATAGTCTCTGAGATATAGGTGTTCAAAAAAGGGACAGACAGACGGACAGACAGACGGACATGGCTATATCGACTCGGCTGTTGATGCTGATCAAGAATATATATACTTTATGGGGTCTGCCACGCCTCCTTCTGCCTGTTACGCACATTTTTTTTTGCACAAACTTAATAGACCCATTTGTACTTTTTTAAAGTACTGGGTCTAATAAGGAAAGACATTTCGATTTAAAAAATATTTAACAAAAAGTAGCAAATAATATATTTAAAAAAAACCACTTATATGATAATTGAGAAAGAAACCTGTACATTTCTTTTGCTTTTTAGTAACTGTATTGAACTGTAAATTATATATGGACTAATCCCAGAAACAGTTGTTGTTTTCCTTCAGAAACTTATCCATATTATTTATATAAGCAATTTACACATAAATTTATTTATTTTGACGACCAAATCAATTGTGTTTTTGCCTATTTTGGTTAAAATGGACTTTCGAAATGGAGGGTATACCCTATAAATATACACAAGGATTATTTCACAGAAGTTTAATCGAAATGCAAAGGGAACACTTTAATCTAGTCCGTTTTTTAATTTTCAACACAGTTTAGATATATTCATTTATACATAAGTAGATCAACAACACCTTAATCTTAGTGGAAAAAAATACAGTAAGCTACAGTGGAGCAAGCTCGACAGTAGGAGACCCAGTACTTTTTGAGTGCAAACCGTTCACTATTGATTGTTCTTCAATAATGCGTACCAAACAATAGATGGCGCCACTACGAAGTTAATAAACACGGAGGTCGCTAGCGTCTCTTCTTCTTCCTTTTGCCTTTAACATTGTTAGTTGAATAACTTCCGTGTTTATCATCCGATTGGAATGAAATTTTCTGGACAGGTTTGGACCATAGTGTTTATTATATATAGCAATAATCAAGTCGCTAACAATAAAGGGGCTCCTTCAGTTCGAATTCGAAATTTTGTATTTCAATTTCCGGGGGCGGAGGGAGGCGTGGCAAAAATCTAAAACAAACTTGATCAATGGGAGATATATATGAACCTAGATACCAAATTTGATGTCTCTAGCTGTTATAGTCTCTGAGATCTAGGTGTTCATATTTTCGAAATTTCGATCAGCCGTATACTATCCGTTTATTATCCGATCCGGATAAAACTTTCAGGACAGGATTGGACTATAAAGTTTATCATGTGTGAAAAAAATCATATCGCTAGCATTAAAGGTGCTTTCGTTATTCGACTTTGAAATTTTGTTTCAAATTTACGGGGGCAGAGGGGGCGTGGCAAAATTCTAAAACAAACTTCATCAATGCAATATATAGATGAACCTTCATGCCAAATTTGGTGGCTCTAGCTCTTATAGTCTCTGAGATATAGGTGTTCAAAAAAGGGACAGACAGACGGACAGACGGACATGGCTATATCGACTCGGCTGTTGATGCTGATCAAGAATATATATACTTTATGGGGTCTGCCACGCCTCCTTCTGCCTGTTACGCACATTTTTTTGCACAAACTTAATAGACCCATTTGTACTTTTTTAAAGTACTGGGTCTAAAAATGTACAACACGTATCGAAAGAGACTATGATTTTTTGTGTAGCATACCATACAACGCATTATAAACAATTATTTCGCACAAAGTAACACTAACGAAATTAAATTCTATGCCATTTGAAAGTTCACTATAATTTCTCTAAACATTTTACATAAGTTGACGGTAAACTTTAAAATGACCAAAAAAAAATGTTATATCTTGATGTACAAAAACGTACAATTGTTACGTACGACACGTGAGACTAGCTTATATTGCAAAACTCAAATTAAGTAATTTGGAAATAAATATAATATAAAATAAAATCCGCTGAGAGTTGTAGTTAGCGATTCGTCAACAATTTTTTAACAAATCACAGGAATCTTCTTGTTTAATTTTATACAAGAGATCCAACACAACTTGAAAAAAAAGTGGACAAAAGACAACAGGCCAGAAAAGGAATCTGTTAGTTTATTTAAAAGTTGCAGCTTTAAATTTGTTTTGTTTTTGAGCAGCAACAGCAGCTTATTTATATAAAGTGAGCACAATAATAACAGTGCAGATAACACTTATATCGGTATCGAGCACGTATATCGATAAAAGAAATACTAATATTACCATATTTATTATTATTTTTTATTTATTTATTTTTTTAAAAGGAAGGAGAAAACGTAAATAGCCGCTTTGCGCTGTATTTAATTTTTCCAGCAATTGTACTTGAAATAATAGAAGTAAGTACTTTACATAATATAAAAAGTTTACATTTCCGCTGCTCGCTGTTTTAAAGTTTTTGCTGTAATTGGATTTTGGACTTTGTATGGAAAAATAAGATTTGGCTGGAAAAAGTCAGATTTAGCGGAAAGAGGCCAGATTTGTCGTGCTTAAACCAATCTGTGAATTGAGATATCTTAGAAGACTCATAGACTCATACTAAAGGTTAATTTTCTTACGATTGTGCTTATGGCAGCACTGTATGTATGTGATATAGTCATCCGATCTCTACCAAATTTAACATTATCCGAGAGTTGGGTTCCGATAGCTTAAAAAACAAACAATTTTTTCATAGTAAGCAATTTTAACATTTTTCTCACAAGTTGAACCCCTTCCAGTTGGAATATCGCAAAACGCAGTCTTATTGCTTATTATTATAACTATATCTCAACTATGTTGACTCTCAGTGAACCCGTCAGACAGTCAGAACTAAGAGAAAAGTGAGCCTTATTTTCACCCTACAATCTTCCCGAGATTTTAGCGGGCCTAGCAATCCAGTTTAGTTTTTTTTTTAAATAATCTGGAAACTTTAAATTAAATAATTTAAGCAAAAATAGATCCATAAAGCTACAGTGGAGCAAGCTCGACCCTGGAAGACCCTGTCAAATGGTAAAGAGCAGATAGCGAATGATGGTTAAAAACAAATAGTGCTGTAAGACCAATAAGGGTGAAAAGCAAAGACAGGAGCATTATACCTTGCAGCGCTTTTTTTCTCTTACCCCACACTGCACAGTGGTCGATTCTGCTTATCTGGCACGCAATAAATGCAAAATTAAAATAAACAATTTTTTTTTGTTTTTAATAATTTTTTTCCGAAAACCCACCTCGCCAATATCTATTCCAGTGTTCGTATATTTACAGTACATATGTCGGAGCCGGCCGGATCGGATCACTATATCATATAGCTGACATAGGAACTATCGGTTAGAAATCCACATTAAATACGAACAACTTTTTTGTTTCTAAAGATATCTTAACCAAATTCACACATTGTGTGTTTGGTATAGTTTCAAGCAGCCTGACCTGAATTTTGTGCAAACGGGAGTACCATATCATATAGCTGTCATAGGAACAATCGGATCGAAAATAACATCTATCAAATTTTGTAAGAAATCTGACAACTTATACAGGGCTCTGCAAGGGTATCTAAACTTTGGCGCTCCAAAGTTAGCTTGCGCTATATTTTATTATTAAAGTAATTGTTAATCTTGAACAAAGTTGGTATGTATTTAATAAAAAAAAATATTCGTGGGTTCTGTTCATGTATGTATTATTCTTAAATTGATGTAGAACTAAACATTAGATGGCGCCACTACGAAGTTAATAAAGGTCGCTAGCGTCTCTTCTTCTTCCTTTTGCCCGTAACATTGTTAATTGAATAACTTCCGCGTTTATCATCCGATTGGAATGAAATTTTCTGGACAGGTTTGGACTATAGTGTATATTATATTTACCAATAATCAAGGCGCTAGTCTTAAAGGGGCTCTTGTAATTATACTTTGAAATTTTGTTTTTCAATTTCCGGGGGCGGACGGGGGCGTGGCAAAAATCCAAAACAAACTTGATCGATGGGAGATATAGATGAACCTACATGACAAATTTGATGTCTCTAGCTCTTATGGTCTCTGAGATCTACGTGACACAAAATAGGACAGACAGACGGAAATGGCTATATCGACTCGGCTGTTGATGGTGATCAAGAATATATATACTTTATGGGGTCTGCCACGCCTTCTTCTGCCTGTTACGCACATTTTTTTTGCACAAACTTAATAGACCCATTTGTACTTTTTTAAAGTACTGGGTCTAAAAAATTCTTTGATCCACAGATCAGATCTGTGGAAAAAAACGATTTCAGATATCTAGTTTAATTTGGAAGTTATTAATTTAATGCCGCTAACGAGGCCTGATCGCCCACTTTGTGCTGGTAACGTTGGCTTGGAATATTTACAAATTTAGAAATATACTAGGGGGCTTGCCTTCTGCTCGCTTCGTCGCCAACCCCCCGCTCGCAACGCTCGCTGAAATCTCGGAGACAAATGTGGAAGTAAAATAGGGAACACTTCTCACAGCTAAAGCCGGACTTTATGTCATTTATAAATTAAATCACTTCTAAAAAATACCTGCTCGCTTCGCTCACCAACCCCCGGCTCGATACGCTGAAATCTCGGTGAGAAACATGGAGTTAAAATAGGGAACACTTCACACAGCTGTGGCCGGACCTTAAGTCATTTCTTATAGGAAAGCGGGAAATGTAAATTCAATTTTTCCCTACAATTGGACTTAAACTAATATTCCTTTATAATAAAAAGAATTTACATTTTCGCTGCTTGCTGGTTTAAAGCTTTCGCTGCAATTGGAAATTTATTTTGGAAGTCGCAACACCAATGATTATATGATACCAATGATGATCTGATCTTGACCAAATTTTAACAAAGAATGTAACAGTTTATAAGAAATACATAATCTGTGAATTTTATTGAGATAGCTCAAAAATAAAACAAAGCTCTTCATACTAATGTTTTATTTGCATCTGATTATTCCTATGACAGCTGTGTATATGATACAGTCATCCGATTTTAACCAAATTTTCTCAGGATTTAGCAATGAGTAAGAAATAAGATATAAATTGTTTCATTTGTGTAAACATAAAAGTTTAGGTAGTGGAAAAAAAAAGGTAAAGGTATTTAGAATCAATAAAAATTCTTTTTCGTGATTTCATTGTATTGGCAAAAGGTCCACCACGACGAAAAACGAAAAGTTTATAACACACTCACATCTTGTGAAGTTTTTCTTCAGAAACGTATTCATGTTATTTAATTAAGCAATTGACACATAAATTAATTTGTTTTTATGAGTAAACCGATTCCGTTTTTGCACAAATTAAGTTATTCTGTGTTTTTGCCTAGTTTGGATAAAATGGACTTTTGAAATGGTGTGTATGAAATATAAATACTATTCCACAAAATCTCTCTTGAATTGGCAAAAATCTAATCCAGATGCAAAGACAACTCTTCAATATTAATAAATTCGTTTTTTAATTTCCAAAAAAGTTTATCTACATTAATTTATACAAAGATCAATAACCCCTTAATCTTAGTGGAAATCTTGTCAGGCTCGTCATGTCACGTCACAAAAGCCTTACATCCTGTGTTAAATAAAAAATAATAATTTCAATTAATGGAAAGCTGCATTATTTTGTTATGGTTTAAGATTATTTACTTCCAAATTACTCGCCATTTTTCGCAGACTTTTTCATTTTTCGAGTTGTGACATCCAGTTTTGTCGCTTTCGTTTTGCTTTGTTTTCTTCAAATAATTCAAAAGCGGCAAGTAAGCAAAGCTTGTCTTTTAGAATAAAAATAGTGTACATTAATTGCAATCAAAAATAAAAAAAAACTTGAAAACGGAATATTTTTCCATTTTTTTTTATTTTAAAGGCATACAATGTCATCCTGGAAGTGCCCATATTTATTTGTGTTGTCAAATGTTTCGTATGTGTCTATTTATCAGGAATGTGTAACAAAAGTAGTTTTGTTTTGTGGAGTATTACTTTTGCAGCGCGTACCAGCGCGTACAGCTTAGAACGTCAAGTTCTTTATAAATGTCAAGGCAATGTCAAATTTAAAAAATAAATATAGCGCAAGCTAACTTTGGCGCGCCAAAGTTTGGATACCCTTGCAGAGCCCTGTGTAAGCCGTCAGATTTTTTAAAAAATTTGGTAAATGTTGATTTTGAACCGATCGTTCCTATGGCGGCTATATGATATAGTAGTCCGATTTACACCAAATTTGGTCAGCCTGTTTAAAACTTAATCAAACACACAATGTGTATATTTGGTTGAGATATTTTGAGAAACAAAAAAGTTTTTCATACTAAATGTTGTTTTCGAACCGATCGTTCCTATGGCAGCTATATGATATACTAGTCCGATTTACACCAAATTTGATCAGCCTGTTTAAAACTTAATCAAACACACAATTTGTATATTTGGTTGAGATATCTTGAGAAACAAAAAAGTTTTTCATACTAAATGTTGTTTTTGAACCGATCGTTCCTATGGCAGCTATATGATATAGTTATCTGATCCGGCCGGTTCCGACATATGTACTGCGTGCAGCAATAAGACGGACCTGTACCAAGTTTCATCAAGATAGCTTCAAAACTGAGAGACTAGTTTGCATAGAAACAGACGGACACACGGACAGACGGACATGGCTATATCGACTCAGCTCGTCGCCCTGATCAAGAATATATATACTTTATGGGGTCTGTGAGGCTTCCTTCAATGCGTTACACATTTCGTGACAAAAATATAATACCCTCTGCAAGGGTATAAAAATGCATTAAGCTACAGTGGAGCAAGATCGACAGTAAGAGTGCAAAGCGTTCACTATATATTGTTTTTAATGTTGCGAACCAGAAATTTCAATCGATGGCGCCACTACGAAGATATCAGTTGATAAACACAGACGTCGCTAACGTTTCTTCTGCTTCCTTTTGCCTGTAACATTTTAAGTTGAATAAATTTCGCGTTTATTATCCGATTTGAATGAATTTTCAGGACAGATTCGAATAATAGTGTATATTATATGTACCAAAAACTAAGGCGCTAGCATTAAAAGTTCTCTTGTAATTCGACTTTAAAATTTTATTTTTCAATTTCCGGGTGCGGAGGGGGCGTGACAAACTCGTTCAATGCAAGCAATAGATGAACGTACATGCCATGTTTAGTGTATCTAGCTCTTATAGTCTCTAAGATCAAGGAACTCAAAAAGGGACAGACAGACAGACGGACATGGCTATATCGACTCGGCTGTTGATGCTGATCTAGAATATATGTATTAAATGGGCGTTTCCGACATATGTACTGCGTGCAGCAAAGAGTTTCATTAAAGTAGCTTCAAAACTGAGACACTAGTTTGCATAGAAACAGACAGACAGATGGACAGACCGATATCGACTCAGCTCGTCGTCCTGATCAAGAATATATATACTTTATGGGGTCTGACACGCCTGCTTTAATGAGTTACAAACTTCATGACAACATTATAATACCCTCTGCAAGGGTATAAAAACACGAACGGATATAAAAATATTGATTTTTGCAAATTTGGCGAAGGTTTGAATAAAAATATCGAAGTTTCATCTTAAGAGTTTACAGCTTTTGACTAATTTAGAAGCGGCTAATATTTTTATTAAAAAATCGGCACGTGTTTCTCTGGGTATTTGCGTTCTAAAGGTATGGTTAAAATTTGAATCGAAAATTTTTAAAATTGTTCGAGTTGTGCTGCGTGCCGATTTCACTAAATGTGTTTCGAGAAAAACGTGTTAAAAGTTTTGGTAGTCGCTCTGCGGCGGGCGGAGGCTCCCGCAAACAAATTCGAAATAAGGGTTAACGAAAATAATTTGTGAGTTATTCTTTTATCGCTTTGTCGCAGCGACACTATTGCAGCGCTGGCCAGTGATGCTAACACAGCTGTCGATCAACTGGTCATCTCTGACAAGCTAACATATCATATTAATTAATCAAAATAAAGTCTAATTAACTTTTTTGGTCATTATGAACTTTGAAAATCCGCGGTATTGAGCGCCGGTAATTCCCTCATTCAACATTTTCCCCAAATTTTACTATTCAAAAAGTCATAATTTCATCATTCACTGACGAAATAAGGGCTGGAGGTATATTCCATTACGTCAAAATTAAGTGACACGCTAACAGTGCTATGTTAGTCTGGGCAGTGCCATTTGAGTTTTAGCAGAACGATATGCCATTACGTTGTGTAACGGAACGAGAAGTGCAAACCAACTTTGAAATGATAATTTGTAAACAATTTTTCGATGTTTTTTTATATGGAGTTTTTCATTGCCACGTAGTTTTACAGCAAGTGTAAATATTGCTTAAGATAGGTTTATTAAAAATTTCGTTGCCGCACATGAAAATTTTGATTTTTGCAACTTTGTTTGCTCTACGGGCGCCACTGCACACTGGTTCCTGTTGTATGGGGAGGGCGGTCAAAAATACTTCTAGTTGAGGTAGAGGCTTGAAATTTGCCACAAAATTTGTATAAATTTTTAGTAAGATCATGAATAAAAATTAGGCGGATCGGACCACTATATTATATAGCTTCCATAAGAACGGTTCGAAATCAACATTTAGAATGAAAAACTTTTTTGTTTCTCAAGGTATCTCAATCAAACTAACAGTCATGCATCCCTACCCAATTTGGTTCAAATCGGAGAACTATATCATATAGCTGCCATAGGAACAATCGGAATGAATTTTAATAATCGTGTTATTTTCCAGAATAATTGATTCTACTTCAATAATTAACTTATTCGTATTACATCAATATAACAATAATATTTTAAGAAATAATAACATCATCAAAAATAAAAAAATAAACAGTTTGTAAAAAAAAAATCTACTTTGCAAGGCAAAACTGACCTTGGAAAACGTAAACGACGTTAGTATATTTATGATTACACACGCATCTGCAAATTTCTGCAGCTAATTTTAACTCTCCTATTACCTTCAGACACACACAAATTCACTGGAAAAGAACAGAATGGGGGAATCATATTGGAACACATATAAAATAAAGACGCACTCAAAATGTACAAAAAGAGATTAAACTGAAACATTAATTTTAAAATAGCTACAACACAAACTAGTTTTTTTCTAATTTTAAAACCCATTAAAAATAACTCAAATTTATAAACTTACTAAAGCGATTGAACTGATTGAAGTTTGTGAAATATTCGCACTGCGTGCAGCTGATCTTTAAAAATGAACACGTGTTCATGTCTTCAATGCTATTTCTAGAAAGTCCCGTTAGAAATCCAGAAAAAAACGGTTTGCCATTAAAAAGTTTGGACATTTTAGAAAAAATTTGTTTACTTTTTGTAATTTTTTTTTCCATAAAAATAAATATATAAATAAAAAAAATTTTGGACCAAAAGCAGTATTTACACTCAATTCAAAAAGAAATCGTCAAAAAGCTGGTTTTTTCACTCAGCTAACAGAATATTAGTATTTTGCTATCGATATACGTGTTCGATATCGATATACGTGTTCGATATCGATATACGTGTTATCTACGCTGTTATTGTGGCCGCTTTATATAAATCAGCTGTTGTTGTCATAAGCAAAACAAATTTAATGCTGCCACTTTTAAATAAAATAATAATATAGTCGCTTTCTAACCTGATGCTACAATATAATCATATAATACAGTGAAAACTCCCTCCTCCCTCCTCCTCCCTCCGCTTAAGGGGAGTGTTCGCAGTAGGCTTTCAAAAGTATACAGGGGTGCTACAGAAATCACTAGTGAAATAGATTTCAGCTGTCAGCATTTCCGCGCGGAAATTTTTGAGGTGCCATAGATCTCCGAGTGATTTAATTTTATTTAGTATTTTCACAAACCTTTCCGAATTTGTCCAAAGTACAATTTTCCACAAATGTTTTCACAAATTGCACAATAAGTAAAAATATTTTGCAGCAAAACTTGTTTTACGTCAAAGAACTATTTTTTTGAATGCTTAAATTAAAGAAAACAGATGTGTTTCCATATCAATTTTTTCAAATTCCTTCGAACTCTGACTACAAAATGTGGCATCACTTACCCTGAATCCGAAAATCTAAATCGGACTAGGTGGCAGCACCAGACGAAAGCGGATTGAGCGCTGATTCATTCCGCCCAAAATTAGTAGGCGAATTTGGTGTGTGTCACGGCGGAATGAAATTGAAGTGAAATTCAAGCGGAAGTGATTTCTGTGGCACCCCTGATATATTCTTTTCGATATTTATGGAATTTGAATATTCTTATGAGCCAATGCATTAATTTGGATTTTTCTGTTACAGTCAGTTAAGTTCCTTTAGTCATACTTTTTCAACTTTGACATTGAAATCAATACGAAAAGTGAAGAAAACATCACAGAAAACATACCAATAAAATTATTCGAATAGAATAACAATTAACGAAACCACAGGCAGGATAAGACAAAATTTGATAAAGTTTCTGAGTGCGGTTTTTTTTTTGTCGTTGGGTGTATCTTGATGAAACTTGGTGCAGGTCCGTTTTTTTGCTGCAGGTAGTACATATGTCGGAGCCATCCGGATCGGATCATTATATCACATAGCTGCCATAGAAACTATCGGTTATAAGTCAACTTTTATTATGAAAAACTTTTTTTTTTCTTAAGACATGTCAACTAAACTCACAGATTTTGTGTATGAAACAGGTAGCCTGACCAAATTTGGTGCAAATATAGCTCCAAAAGGAACAATCGGCTCGAAATTAACATTTAGTATGAACAACTTTTTTGTTTCTAAAGATATCTTAACCAAACTCACACATTGTGTGTTTGGTATAGTTTCAAACAGTCTGACCTGAATTTTGTGCAAATCGGACTACTATATCATAAAGCTGCCATAGGAACGATCGGATCGAAAATAACATCTATCCAATTTTTAAAGAAATCTGACAACTTATACAGGGCTCTGCAAGGGTATACAAACTATGGTGCGCCAAAGTTAGCTTGCGCTAATTTTTTTTTTGGTATTTCCATTATTTTTTATTTTAGTGAATAAAAAAAAAAAGTGTTCGAAGAAATGTTGCAAGTGCAGAGTGTCGAGCATTACAACTGCCCTTATTGCAAAGAACCTGTTGAAAGTTCCATGCAAGTCTCTATTTAACTAAAAAAAAATTTAATAAGACAACATATTCAATAAAAAATCCAATAAAATTTACAAAAAAAGAAGGGAAAACAATTAAATTAGGCGTGTTGTTTCATTTTTGGAATTCTGGTGCTATTTCGTTATGAAAGTGGGACCTTATTGCATTTTTTTTGGTGCTTTTTTCATTGCAGTGGATGGAAAATGAATAATTACGTTATGAAATAACGCCCCAAATTTGGGCCTTTTTCATATTCTCTTTTGGGACCCTATTTAATTGTGGCCTTATTTTCGACAGCATTGCAAAACGCTGTGTGAATCAGGACAAAGAATTTTATATTTCAAGATTATTCCGATTTCAGCCAAATCTCGTCAGTATGTATAAACCTAGACCGAAAAAATATTCTGTAAGTTTGGTTGAGGTATTTTACGAAACAAAAAAATTTTTCATTCTAAATCAGTATTTACACTCGATGTAAAACGCCGTGGAAATAAAAAACTCAATACGTATTGCCATTTGCCTGGTTCTAGTTGCCAACCAGTGTATTCTGAGGAGTAGAACTGGCATCACTTAACTTCATTCAAGCAAATATCCGCAGTTTTTATAAGTTTAATTCCTTGTAGTGTAATTGTGATCAATATGAAAAGACTTTATGGCTTCTTCCAAGGCCACCAAATGAAGGAGCATTCGCTCACATGATGACTTTGACTTTTTGCTTTCCACGACCAAAACAGGCAATATGAAATGTGATGTCAGTTTGTCATTCGCCCGAATTAAATCAGCTGTTTAGTTTTATTGATCGCATTGTTTTGATTTTAAATTTGTTTTTAATCGCAAAATATTGTGAGTTTAAGCAATAGAATTGAATTAATCAAGTGGATTATGCATCCGCAAATAGTTTCCATGTGATAGATGACTTACTCTACTTGCTTATCCGAAAATGGGAATATTTATTTATCCTTTTCCAAAATATTATTTATCGCACAATTTAAGCTTGAACCAAAGCAGCTGATTTTAGGGATGATTGTTGTTGTTAGTTTGATAGTATGCATCGATTATCATGCAGGAAGCTACGGTGGAGCATGCTCGACAGTAGGAGACCCTGTACTTTTTGGATTGTTTTTTATGTTGCTTACCATGAAACTTTAATAGATGGCGCCACTAAGAAGATATCAGTTGATAAACACAGAGGTCGCCAGCGTCTCTTCTTCCTTTTACATTTGAATGACATTTTCAGGACAGGTTCAGACCATAGTGAGTATTATACATACATATGTACCAAAAAGGTGCTCTTGTAATTCGACTTTAAAAATTTTTTCCGGAGGGGGCGTGGCAAAATTCGAAAACAAAGTCGTTCAATGCAAGATATAGATGAATTTGGTGTCTCTAGCTCTTATAGTCTCTGAGCTCTATGAACTCAAATATGGGACAAACAGACGGAAATGGCTATATCGACTTGGCTGTTGATGGTGATCAAGAATGTCAATGTGGACGAATTATTTACTTACAACATTCTGGCGGAGCTGTACCGATATAGAGTCTCCAATATCAAGCACTCTGTCCCAAAGTGCACCCAATTTACAAGGCAAGTGCTTCCAAATCCAGGCAGCATATTAGAGTAAACTGGCAGAGCTTCAACATAATATTGGAACTAGAGATGGTAGCGACCCGAACCGAGCCGGAAATTCCCGATGGGAAAACGGGCCGAACGGGCTTTAAAGTTGGGCCCGAGCCCGGTAATTCGCCCGATAATTTTTTTATTTAAGTCGAGCCCGAAAAATTTTCAAAAAGAGTTTAAGTTTGTAGTTATTTAAAATTATTATTAAAAAATAAAATCTCATCTAAATTTGTTTGGATGCCCATAAGCGAAATTAACGTGAGCTTGTTCAGTAATTAAATAAAAAATGCATAGTAATAACGGAGTTTTTGTGTAGTGGTCGAATTCAGGTAGCAAAAAAAAAAGAAAAGGAACTTTGTTGTATTTGGGGCTTTAAAGTTGGGCCCGAGCCAGGTCCGGCCGACCCGAAATGAGATTTTTCGCCCCGAGCCCGAAAATGTAGTAATTTAGTCCCGAGGCCCGGCCTGGCCCGTGCCCATCTCTAATTGGAACTGATAGAAAACCATGAGGTTTTAACAATTCACCGAGCCAAAAGCTCTTGCGGTTGAGTTGCCTGAGTACATAGGGTACGTCGCTGGCACTGAAATTAAACTTTCAGAGAAGCCGCTGCAAGATCCGGAGTCTTACAAGGAGACACCACGACCTTGGGGTTGACTGAATTTTGGATATGTTGTAGCCCTAGGTCTCTTTAGTGGGCCTGTAAAATATTGACGCGAAGGCCAAGGACGAATCGTCCTTACACTACAGGTGACTGCAAAAAAATTATTCGACACATGGTTGTTGGTTGGCCGGGAAGTGTTCACGACAGCAGAATTTTCAAAAACTGTCCACTTTATGCACGGCAACAGTACATAATTGGCAGTGCATATAAACTGACTGTGCTGGCACCACAAACAATGACACTATTCCGATCAAGCTCAGACGAGCAGATATCGAACTCGAGGAAGATGTTCAACAGTACATTTAGCCCCGAACCGAATAAAGACGCGATTTGGCCGTTTAAAGGAGTTTAAGAGCATGAACAAGGACGACAATAGGGTAAAAATAGCAGGAGCATGGATGTTCGTTGTGCTATGTTGCACAATATCATATTCCAGCAATCCAGTGATGATGTTTTAGAAGTGAACCTCGCTATCACTAATCTTGAAACGGTCGATTATGAAGAGGAAACTTATAAAGCCAACTCTTCTGTTGATGCGGAAGAAAAAAATTTTGTTTAAATCCTTTTTCTGTGCATTGTTTTCATTTTAGTTTATTATATTTTAGCTTATTTTCAAACATTTTCAGCTTCTTTTCAGTCTCCATTTTTTTTAACTCCTTTTCACGTTCCAGCTCCATTGCCCTAATGTTCTTCCCAGCTTCTATTTCCTTATCAAGCTTTTCGTATTCCATGTTACGTTTTTCTTTTTCCCTTTCGGATTCCATGCTATATTTTTCTTTTTCCATTTCGGGTTCCATGTTAAATGTTTCCTTTTTCCAAGCCAGCTTCTCTTTTTCCATCTCCACCATCTTCCAGTCCAGATCAACCTTTCGTTGCTGCATGGTGTTAACATAAATAAAGATTCCCTTCTTATATTTTGTCGCTTTGCGGTAATCGGTTCTGATGAGGCACACAGAGACCGGCTGATTGAACTCGCTCGGGATTCGTTAAGCGTATCCTCTATATAGAACTGTGTGCAAATTTTTTCTATTTAATCTATAAAAATAATTTCATTGTGAAATTATGTTCTGAGCAACACTACAGATCTTGTATGGAACAGCTCATCAAAATAATCAAATTTTAAGCAAATCAAAATTAAACCAGTTGAAGGAATTGGCTTAAGGTAAGGACAAAAAAAGATTTAAATTTTTGGAATCTACGACCCAAACTTACTTAAAAAAAAAAATTATACCAAAATCGATAACTTAAGAATTTTGAACTAGAAAAGTTTGTCAAAATACTTATGCCATGCCAAATTCGAGGTGTGCTTGCATTCTCATCAGCAGAAAAAAATACGAAAGATAATAGGCAAATTATTAAGCAAATTTACAGTTATTCATATGCACTTTGTTTTGAGCCGTAGAGTACAACAGTAAAATAGACTTGTAGTCAAATGTAAGCTATGTCAAAATAAATAATCAGCCTAGTGTACTTACAAACGTCTGACCGCCTAAAAATTTTTAAATCAAATTGTAAAAACCAGTTTGCACACATTTTGCACCGCATTTGCGCGTGTCTGACCACAGTGTGACCACCTGACTGTAAAATAAAAATTGTTTGTGTAAGTTTGTTCTTACAAAATAAACGCATGAACAAATCAATGCAAACTTTATTTTCTTTTTTAATAAAAATCAGTGCTGTCGACTATGAGTTGCAAGGACATCGATTCTAATTGTTAAAAATGCAAGTTTTAATACAACTTAATTCTGATTTTTAGGATTTGTATATATTGTATATTGTATGTATATATTATTGAAACAAATTTTTTTAACAAAATGTGGCTGTTTTTGGAATTATTTAGAAGAAAAAAATCTCATTTATCTGAATCACCTCATACATAATGCTAATTTAAATTAATGTTTTTAAATTAAAGTGTTATAAGTGTAATTACAAATATTTTTGCCAGGGACAGCAACGAGGCTGCATAAAAGTTTATATTTTGTATTATCATCAATAGCATGTAATGCATTTATTGATGCAGCAGCACAACTCAAAATTAAAATTTGCTAACATTTTGCCGACTTCATCACTTAACGATAACTTCAAATCAAAGTTAGCGACAAACGTAGACTTTTAGTTATAATTTTGTTTCAAATATATTATAGTTGCAAATGTGTGAACACTACACAAATTTTTAGCACACAACGCGATTTTGTTCAAAATTAGCGCTGTCAACTTTTCCGATGATTTTGCCATGATTGTAAACGGGAAACAAAATTTTGGCTAATTTGATGTATTTTGTGCAAAAAATCGGACTTCGGTTTGCACCAAATATTTAGCTTGTCTGACCTTACCTCTATTATCTGCTAACACTACTTTTCAAATGAATTATCAGTATCTGCCTTTTAGACCTAAGTATTTTTCCCGTATAGATTTTAACCTCCTAAACATAAAAAAGTATCTTAAAAATTTTTCTATGAAGTAGTTTTTGAGAAAAAAAAATTTTGTTTTTAACAAAATTAGGTTTCAACTAAAGGAGGTCAAAATCTATACGGGAAAAATACTTAGGGCTAAATGGAAAAGTGGCTGTAAACAGGTGCAATCAAAATAACAAATACATTAAATAAGAATATTCGTTTAAAAAAAATTCCATATTGTCAACGTCAAGATAATTTCATTATTTCCTAAGTAATTTATTAAAATCCGTAAGATCAGCCGGTTCAATCACTGGGCTTTGGGTGGTAACTAGGGATGGGTATGGGCTGAGTTTTTGCAGTGGCCCCTCGAGTCCACTGCGAGCGCCTTTGGTTTCGGAATGGAAAATTAAAATTTCGTGCAGGGGCGGGCGGGTTGTGTTGGTTGCGCGTCTCGAACCCGAACAAATTTATTAAATGTTAAAAGTGATAGAATCAAATAGTATTTAGTCATTTCTAACGATCATAGGTACCAGTTATAAAGTTCGTTGAAGAAAGCTACATATCTCAACGCTTTGATACAAACTAACTAACCGAAATACTGACTTTTCGTCTTTTTTTGAGGCCACTATAAATTGCACAGCTTTTAAACGCGAGGCATTATTATTCATCGCGTACAACTTAAATCATTTAAAGTTAACCCTTCCCATTCACATTACATATCGCATGAACTTAGTGAATTACCAAAAGGCTTAGTATGCACTTTATATAGTTAAAACAATACATTTCGATCAGTACATGACTCGATCTGATCATATTAGGACCGTAGTAGCTTTCCAACCCATAGGAAAATAAAATATTATTTTTCTGTTGGATTTCCCCTAAATCTATAAGTTTAACTATTGTTTTACTCACCGTGGTTTCGTTATTTTTTTCATATGAATATCCATGCCCCGTTGCTGTTAATTTTGTTGTTATTGTTGCCGTGGTTTGTAATATTTCCCCTACATGAGAACCCAGCGGAAGGTGGGGGACTAATCCAATGATAGTGCAAAAACAACTCCTGAGAAGATTATGAGAGCGTCGGCGAGAAACGCCACTGCCCTCTTTAACTTTTTGCTGCTTCTGTTGCTGTTGTTGCTTTTGGTGCTGTTGTGCTCCTGTTGCAAGGGTGTTAAGGTTGGCGATGGATTTTGAGCACCGCATGAGTTGTTGTTGTTGTCTTTGTGGTTGTTCTACAAATTCTAGATGATTTTACTTTTTTTATTGGCAGGTGGCTGGCGTTGTCACTGTGTTTCTGTAGTTGTTTAATTAACATTAACATTTAACATTTAATTTAAATAATTAGTTGGAGTAATATTGCTCTATTTGACTGTGTTGATTGAGGTTTTTGTTGAATTTACACTGTTGCTGTTGTTATTGGGATATTTACATATATGTCACCTATGATCATTGTTGCTTCGGCTTTTTGGGCGCATACAATTTTTTTCTTTAATTATACATATATTATGTAATTATATATTTATATATATATATAATTATGTATATATACTATATATATACTATATATATATATAAATTTTTATTAATGTTATTTAAAGTAAATTTGCTAATTACGTTGAGTTTATGTTTTTGTGAGTAAGCCGATACATTTATTATTAGTTTTCGTTGTTGTATAAAATGAATGTATATAGGCATTTACATATATACGATTTTATTAATGTTAATCAATTTATAAGTTAACAATTTGATTGCATAGTTTGATTTACGGCACATCGTAAGTAATGCATGTATTTATGTAAAACGGTATAATGTATATATAATAACTATTGGAAGGCGTACTTTTATAGGCTTCATAAGTTTTCTGCTTATAAATGTTATGCGTTTGTTATTTCGTTAAAGCTGATGTCTAGAATTTATTATTTAATATTTTAAAGGTATCTTTTTATTATTTTGCTCTTTTTTGTTGTATGTTATTTACTTAAAATTTTACTTATTTATTGCTTTTTGTTGATGCGCTTTTATTATCTCTTTTCTTTTGCTTCGTGTTATATTTGGGCTGTAAATTTAAATTAATAATTAAAATAATATTCACCCAATCGACAACATAAATACAAGGTACATCCAGATGTAAAAACAACACCTACAGCAATCCCACAGACAATAATGACATTTAATTCTCTCTCTCTTCCATTTCGACAAATAAAAAACAGTTTACATAAGTAACAACAACAACAACAACAAACACAAGAAGATATTACGATCTCGTT
This sequence comes from Drosophila neotestacea, assembly GCA_035044365.1. NCBI lineage: Eukaryota > Metazoa > Arthropoda > Insecta > Diptera > Drosophilidae > Drosophila > Drosophila neotestacea. The sequence continues at coordinate 144,801 of JAWNMD010000156.1, forward strand.
CTCAGTTTGCTCTTGCTTTCTGTCTCTCTCTCTCTCTCTCTTTCTCTCTTGACTTCTACTTAACAGCTGTTCATCAAAAATGCATTAGCATTTACGACAGAGTTGCCAACCACATTTTAGGTAAGGGACGAATGTTATCGTTCTCAACAAGTAGCTGCGACTTAAGAGCGCGCTGTCGTCGATAATGGAAAAACAGCAGGTGCTAAATAAAAATCAAAAAACAAAACAAATGCACATCAATAAAACAACAACAGAAACACCGAAGATCAACATAAGTCAAACGTCACAACGTGTAATAATTTCAAATGTACATGTATGTATGTTGTTCATACACTGGTTTCTTATGTGTTTATGCTTGTGCGCGCGAGTCTCAGTGTGTAAAAAAGTTCAAAAAATTACCTACGCTGTTGTTTTTGAAGTATTTCATTCATTTTGATTCGCCCTGTTCTTGTTGTGATTGATGTAGGCAAACTCAGCCCAAAGGGCAACGCACGCACAACCGTTTTTGGCATTTGCTCTTATGCCTGAGGCTGCTTAACAATAGCAACAATAATCATAAATATAGCGCAAGCTAACTTTGGCGCGCCAAAGCTTGGATACCCTTGCAGTGCCCTGTGTAAGCCGTCAGATTTTTTACGAAATTTGTTAAATGTTGTTTTCGAACCGATCGTTCTTATGGCAGCTATATGATACAGTAGTCCGATTTACACCAAATTTGGTCAGCCTGTTTAGAATTTAATCAAACACACAATGTGTATATTTGGTTGAGATATCTTGAGAAACAAAAAAGTTTTTCATACTAAATGTTGTTTTCGAACCGATCGTTCCTATGGCAGCTATATGATATAGTAGTCCGATTTACACCAAATTTGGTCAGCCTGTTTAAAACCTAATCAAACACAAAATGTGTATATTTGGCTGAGATATCTTGAGAAACAAAAAAGTTTTTCATACTAAATGTTGTTTTTGAACCGATCGTTCCTATGGCAGCTATATGATATAGTTATCTGATCCGGCCGGTTCCGACATATGTACTGCGTGCAGCAATAAGACGGACCTGTACCAAGTTTCATCAAGATAGCTTCAAAACTGAGAGACTAGTTTGCATAGAAACAGACGGACACACGGACAGACGGACATGGCTATATCGACTCAGCTCGTCGCCCTGATCAAGAATATATATACTTTATGGGGTCTGTGAGGCTTCCTTCAATGCGTTACACATTTCGTGACAAAATTATAATACCCTCTGCAAGGGTATAATAATAACAATGGCAATATGAGTGACTCGGCGGCAGTTCCGTTACGTACGAGCGAGTGCGCGATTGTGCGCCCAATGCCGTTTGAAAACTTTACAACGAAAGTCGGACTTTAAAGCCAATGAGCATTTCACTTTTCTGTTGTAAGCGAAATTTTCATCTTATGCTATTGCGGCTGCCGTTGATTTCATTAATTGTCGTTGTTTCTGTGCTTTTATTAATCTGCTACCATTTGCAAGGCGCTACTGAGTGATAGTCTGAGAGCGAGTGCTATAATAATAAAAATAATTCGCATTTATACATGTAATCTAAATGTGTGGGCATATGTATATATGTGGATGTTTCGGTATGTAGTTGGTCCGTTAGTCAACAGGGGGCGGCAGGCGACTCTAACGCGGTGTTGCTCTACTTGCGACGACGGCAACAATTGTGACGCTGTGTTTTTTTATTGCTCTTTGTTATATAAATAAATAATTAATTAACACAGCTTACGTATTATATTTTACTTTTTGTATTTGATTTTACTTTTTCATTTACATCTTCAATTGATGTGGCTACATCTTGCATTTTGCATTGTTTGAACTTAGCACTAATTGCACTAGCTTAACAATATCCACACACTTATATTAATAATTTATTAAGCATGACATTTTGTTTGACGAGCACGTACGGATGAAAAAATTTCATGATTTTCGCTTATTTCATTTTACGTCTTATGCCGCGCGACGCCGTTCTGTTACTGTAGAAAAAACATTTTTAACACTGGCGCCAACTGCTAACCGGGTCTGTTAAATATTTAGAAAGAGAAAGGTTGTCTCAAATTGTGCATGTTAAAGAGAATGTTAAGGAGCGATAAAAAAAATCTCGTAGAGCATTGTCTTAGTAATTTCAAAACTTTTTCTTTAAATTTATTGTTTTTAAAAATACATACATATGTACATAAGTAATACAATAACAATGTTTCCGCGCATTCCGTTTTGTGTGCTCTTCCGCTCGCGGTGACATAAAATTGTGAATGAACGTTTGAGAGCGACAAAAAGAGAAAGACAGAAAGAGTGGACGCAAGAGAAAGAGAGCATTACAGAGGAAGAGCGCGCTTGAACTCTTAGCTTGGTGTATTTTGCCTTATGTGTGCATGTGTTTGTTGTTGCCAATTAATTTTAGTGTGGCCAATGCACTGGAATGCGATTAACATGAAATGCCCTTGTTTCTTGCGACTTTTCTAATTTTTATTTTTGGTAGTTGTCATAATTTATTGCGTGATCAGTTTTTCACTAATCACTGTTATTTTCTATACTGAGCTCATGTAATTTTTTTGCGCTTAAATTTACAAGCAAAATCATTGATAAATTGCATTACATTTTCAAAATAAAATGGTCAAATGTTTTCTAAAATTAAATCATTCCATATAATTATTCTTTTTAAATCCTTTTTAAATCGGAATGCAAAGGTGTAAGAGTTTGAAAATACAAACAAATACAGAAAATTTAAAGAGTAAAACTGTAAATTGAGTTGATATTCGGGTTTGCAGTTTTGGAGTTTGGACGTAAGTATTTTAAAAAGAAAAAAAGTCAAATCAACCTCAAACACACAAGAGACAGATTCAAGAGAGAAGAGCGAGAGCGGCTTGTCTGACATTTGACGTTTGTTTGTGTGACGTTGTTTGTGCGCATTCACAATAAGCGTGTGAGTCGCGCATAGTAAATTAAAATATAGAAGGCAACTACAAAAATGGCACTACAAAAATTAAGCGCAATGAAATAACGAGCGAGATCGTAAAAGCTGAGCAGACTGGGAGAAGGAGAGAAATAAACGAGTGTTGTCGAACTCTTGACATTGTAAAGATTTTGTTTAGAACAATCCAATGATTTACTTACCTTTTGTTAGTCTGCAACGCATTCAATTTTTGAGTGAAATAAAACAAATGTTTAAACATTGTAGAACACAAATACTAATTAACACATACGCACACATGCACTTATAACTGACGAGACGACAATATATCGTTTCAACGACACACACGCACACAGCGACATGATGCTTTTTTCTCTTTTACCTTTGAATGTAGTGCTGTATATCACAAATTTTTGTTGTGATTAAGGCGGCTGCTGCCAACACAATTAATTACGGTACGTTTTATTACATTTTATTAACGAAAAAAAAAATAAACGTACGCAAGAAGCAGTTAAAGTCAAAACACCAATTTCACACGCATACATACGCACGTACGTACACAGAAACATACACGTATACGAGTGGGGCACGCACACACAGCAACTAGTAAATTCTGCGACACTTACGAGAAATTTTTTTTTATATGTAGCCTACATTAAACAATTAGTATTTACAATTGCACTGTGCATAGCTTACACATATTCGGCCAGTTGATTCACTTATTTGGCAATCATAGTTTGGTTTTAATTGTAATGCGTTTTGCTTTATAACAAATTAATACTAATTTATGTTGCGTGTTTTGCTGTAGTGACAGCAGTGTTGAGTTGTTTCGTATTTAACTTTCGCAAAACAGACAAAAGGTAGCGCCACAGTACTGAGGCAGTTTTAAAACGAGTGGCAACCTTGGTTCCCACAAAATAAAAATAGTTCCCGAACAACATTTTGAAGCA